>JAYJMA010093759.1:0-22990 GCA_036873895.1 Parotocinclus cabessadecuia
TATATATATTATATCATTTACTCCTCAGTTTTGTGGAGAGATTCCTATGTACAAAATGATGAACTAGTCTTTGCTCCATGTATGTCTACAGGACCAATTCTCTCTTTGTTTATTTACCTTGTGTCAGCTTAACCCAAATGGGACTTGAAATTACTTATTGTGTCTCGATCTCAACTTCTAATAAGCATGTTTTTATAGGTATGCCTTTTTAGGGTCTTTGAAAAAGTATGGGATTCATTTTGAAACTAATATCATAAATTACGATTTCCAGACAATGATCTCCATCATTTTTCCAGATGTCCCAAACAGTTTTAAGGAGGCCTAATCAGAGAAAACAACTTTACCCCAGTCCTCTGCAGTCCAGAATGTCAGTCTGTTCTTGGTGCTTTTCTTAAAGATAAGCCATCCTCTGAAAGCCTTAATCTTACTGTGTGTTCAGTTGCACTCACACCTGCCCTCTGAAATTCCGAGCCAGCTTTGCACTGGTGGTGTCTCTTACGGTCCTGACACTTGCTTGACTTTCTTGGGCACCCTGAAGCCTTCTTCTTTGCAATTGAATCACTCTCCCTGATATTCTTGATGAAACAATAAATGGTTGATTACAAGCAGCAATGTCCTTGCCTGTGAAACCATTATGATGTAATGCAATGATGACTGCACTTTTCTTTGGAAGTAACAATGGCTAACAGAAGAAAACTTTAAAGCACCACAACAATTTAACCGCAACCAGTCTACTCTTCTAATCACTAACGTTAGCGGCGCATTTTAAAATACATTGGCTGGAATGCAGTCAGTTTTGTGATGCGTTCATTTTCATGGCAGGGAATGACTTTGAAATGATTTGCAATTAATCTACACACTCGTTACAAAAGGAAATACAATTTTCCACCATAAAAACTGACTTTGTGAAAAACAAAATTTGTCCCATTCTCAAACCTTTTGGCTATGACTGTATATAAAGTTGCACAGAATTTGGAGTGAATGGTCTTTTGAACTTAAGCCATATAATCCAGACTGGCCTCAGTGCTAACCCATCGTGTGACATTTATTTTTCCAGCTATAAAAATGCCTCTCTAACTAGAGAGAGAATCCGTAATGAGTGTGCTGGAGGATCATGGGAAGCTTTCTCCACTGCGTTGAAGTTCAGCCCCATGGGGAACAATGGAGACACAGGTGTTTTTTCACATCATTTGCTTTACTGATTAAAAACATAAATCAGAATAAGCACATCATAGGAGTAATTTGATAAACATGCTTGTTTTGCACATCATTCTCAGATTTAATGAAAGTGAAATGAGGCTGAAGTGTTCAGGCCGTATAGAGTGTTGCCACTGTCCCACAGGACCCAAGTTACAATGAAGGGTAATAAAAGATTTAAGTCCAATAATTTTGCAAGCTTATGCTGTTATTTTGGCTTTTCATTTGTTTCAGGAATTTACTTTGATGCAGTGGAGATCACACCTTCAGCAGTTGGGATTTACAGATTTAATCAGCATGGTACAATAGTAGGTACTATTAGAATTTCTATTATGAAGCATAAATATTCATTAAATAACATGATATACATTAGTAATCATTTAAATATGGAAATTAGTATTTTACTAAAGTGGAACATAGATGCAATTCACTATTACTGTTTTGATCCAATACAACTGGTTTGTTTGTTTGTTTATTTAATATCAGCATAAATGTCTAATTTGTAACATGAGCAATATTGTATTATATATCAGACACACTAACACTGGGGGCAATTTATAGGAACCAGTTAAAATAGCATGTCTTTTTGACATCAAGAAGTAAACCCAAGAATAACATACATATACAGTACATATACATATAACATAACAGATAACATATACGCTGCTCACAAATATTATGAAATATTTCAAAATGAATATTAAATGATTAAGAAAGAAAGAAAGAATTTGAAAATAATTGTAATGAGATGCAAATGAGATGCAAACTCAATTAACATGATTGACTGTGATGGGGCATGGACAGGATCAGATATCCACTAATTTTAGTGAAGATTAGGACACTTCTTTCTAGTCAGGTTATAGTTACATTATATACTGCTCTTAAAAATTATGGGATATTTCAAAATTAAATGTCCCTTAATGAAATATCCTATAACTTTTGTGATGACAATACAGCCCAAAACAGTGAAGAATATCTTTTCTGACTGTTTTGAATGTAATGTAACACTACTATAGTACTTTTATGTCTAATTAGATTTTTAGTAATACATCTGTCACTATTATGATCATGATGTATCTGCCTGTTGTAGTCTTTTCTTTGAGTTATATTTATAGGTAGAAGCTGCCATTCCTTTACTGATATGTGAGCCTCCATCCCTTACTTGTAACCACATCTATTTTTTGGACACATGAAAATTCCCCTTGGATCTATGGCAATGGAAATGGCTAATTCACTCAAGATTAGGATATACAGATGTTTGTCTGTCTGAGCAGAGGTCACTTCTGCTGATGAGCTCCACTGTAGGAAAACATGGCAGTAAATGACCACTTTATAAAAGCAAGAACCGTCTCTTTCTCCTCTCTTAAAACCTGCCTTTCAGGTAGCTAGCTTCACTCCGGAGGTGGAAATTCGAGCGCTAGTTGAAGGACAGTTCTTGGCAAAGAGGTTGCATGCACAAAAGCTCGGCTATAGGATCAGTAAGTGGTTACAATCCTTTTGTCATGTTCTTGTTGATCTGTCTAATTGTCATCTCTCAGCAGAACATCTCTTGTTTATTCCACTTCGACCTTGCATTGATTTCTGCTCCAAATTCATCTTTCTCAATTATCAGTTTGGAGATTTTCTTATTTATCTCTTTCATTGTATGTAGGCATGTATGCGTGTTATTGGCCTCAGTGTCCTTTATAATCTGTGAGATGTACACAAACTGCAAAAAGTGTCTTAGGCTCTAGTTACCTGTTCAACTTCAGAACCAAAAATGATTTAATTGCTGCTTAATTAATGCATTCAAATAAACCGTACAGTCGCGGCTGACTTTCGGTCACTTGATGGATCATTTATCTCCACACATTTCTGTCTTTCATCAATGTGATCCATGAAGTATTTCAGCAGGATAGTGAAGTAGTTTGCCATTGCTTTCTCCACTCCTCCCCATTCATCCGGGCTTGGGACCGGCATGCAACTGTTTCCAGTTACACGGCTGGGGTTCAAATACATAAATCAGTCCAAACATTAAATCCATATCCAGACTGAATAACAAATATCCTTAACAGGGGACATGTTGATGACTGGGTCAGAGCATGTTTAAAACAAGGCAATTGGATTTTCTCAGTAAAGACACATCAATGTGCAAGCGCAATGCATCATATCCCCATCTGTTCTGACTGGACACAAGAGCTACTGTAGTGCAAGACACAAAATCATGTGACAATGCAGTGCACTGCCCCCTGCTGAGCATGACATTGCCAAGTTGTGCTCATCATGCTAACCCCTGCCCAGGTGGTTTTAATGTTTGAGCTGATCTTTGTAGACTCGAGCACTTATTTGAAACAGTAAATTGGCATAAATTATTTGTATTGATTTTTTTTTATTGTAACAGGGTGTATGTGAAAAAAGGCAAGGAATTACACTTGTATGATCATGTTCCATAGACCCTGTTTTTACACAGACTATATAACACTGCTACATTGTGAAACCAACCTGCAAACCTGCTGTATAACATAATTAAATAATTACACATGCTGGATAATGCTGTTATATAATTAAATTGATCTGAAATTCGTCTATGTTATGCAGTAACATAGTGATGTCATAATAAAACTGTTGCCTAGTGATATCACCCTGAAAGCCTGCTACACCGCTACAAAAAGGCACTGACCTAAAAATCTGCTGTGTAACAGTTACATAGTGACACTGACCTGGCATCTGGGAATGGGAATTATCTTTATTTAGCATCATATCAGATGCAGTGGCCATTTCACAACAACGTTTATTCTGCTCTGTTGTGTTTCCAATATTTTTTCTCTTTACTATATAGTCATAGTCAATTCAAGTCAAATAGTCAGGGGTTAATATGCTTTATGTTTATCCTTTTTTTACTAGGATCTATTCTTAACTTTAAAAGGGAAATGCCCACAATGCTAATTATTTTCTTAGAATGTCATCACTATGAACTACTCTTAGCACCGAGAATCATTATGATTACAAGTTCGCTGTATAACACTCTTATAAAATGGTACAGAGCTGAAAATCTGATGCATAGAAATTATGCAGTGGTCTCTATAAAAACATCTCCAAAATGAGGTAGAGATGCTACCTTTTTGGTTAATTATTTTGTTAATCCTTGCCTCTCTGTGCTCTTCAAGCAGATATCACAGTGTGGGTTATGACATGATCGAGAGGGAAGTCTGCAGTCTGACAGACTCTAAAACAAACCCATGGCAATTACAATGTCCGTTTCTAGAGATAAGAGTATTTTTCTCTCAGCCAGAGAGATTGAGCTAAGTGCTGCCTGACCTGCTCACAGCTTATCCCTGTTGTTATAGGATCTGTTTGAAATGCAACCACCCTGACTCTGCCTCATACACTATCCAGAATTACTGAAGGTCTGCCGCAACTTCCAAGCATCCATCCATCCATCTATTCATTTATTATCCTCGACTTAATTCATTCGGGGCCAGCCGGTGCCTACCCAGCAACCCTGGACAGGACACCAAACTATCATAGGGCACACATGCTAAGGGACATGTTTTAGAGACACCTAACATGCATTTATGTGGACTGTGGGAGGAAACTGGAGTACCTGGCTTAAACCCAGGCAGACATGGGGAGGCCACACAGAAAAGATCCAGGCCACTCCACCCTGGGATTGAATCTGGGACCTTCTTGCTGTGAGGCAGCAGTGCTACCCACCGAGCCACCGCATTCCCCACAACTCCCAAGTAGCATGGGAAAATTAGAACGGAACCAACATGCAGAGTGATTTGATATATAGAGAACCAGAAATCACGTGCTGTTTATTACTTTAACACTTCTTGAAATATCAGCCACATTTATTACATTTTGTGTAAGCAGGTGTCTGTAAATATGTGTTTAGGATGAGTGTCCATTAGGGAAACCCGTTGATAGTGGACTAAGGGAATTTGCCTAAAGAAGCACAGATTGGTTGGACATTGTATGTTGGGGGTGGGCAAATATTTTCTGAAATACTAACTGAGTATTGGATTTGGTTCAATCCAATAACTTATGCAGTGAACACATTGTGTTAACTAATGCATGTCTTCTATTTCTGGAATGTGCCAAGCGTGGTCACCTTGATGTCTGCCATCGCATTTGTGTATAAGGTGAACGTGTGCGCTAGGGAACATTGTGTGAGAGCATGAATTGTGCAAAGTGTATAGATGGATTACATATTATTGGTTTTTGATGTTTACTATGCCAGATAAAATTATGATTGATCAAATCACAACTTGCCATCATGTTATATCAAAGTTATATTTCATTTCACATATTAAATATAAATCCATATTTTAATACATATTTACCTAAAATTTATAAAATATTTGCTTTATCCTTTTCAACACACACCGTAACACGATGATAACAAAATAGGTCTTCTACTTTGTTCCTGGGATGAATAATAATCCTGTAATCTGGGGATTGCTTTTTTTCAGACATGTCTCCAATGATACAGTGTTTTCTTTTCTTTGATCGGGGTGTTTTTCTTACTACGACTTTTACTATTGATTTATGCTTTGAGTGATTTGATATTTTGCCTTGCTGCAGGGCTCTTATCAGAGTAGGAAGCAAAAATCTCTCTCTGCTGAAGGTCAACTGTTCTCTGACAGGAGTATTCTACTTAAAGTATTGCATGTTGCTGCCTTTTGATAGCTATAAATAATGTACTTGGTGGTTGACAAATCGCTTGAGTGCAGTGACTAAACAGTATGTTGTTTGTTCAGAATTAATACATAATCAAGTCTTCAGGAGAACGGTCTGTCTGTGAACATGGTACAGCTGTTCCACCATCTCTTTTCATAGACTTTTTATTGCCACTGAATATTAATCTCAGCGATTACTTGTAATGATGATCCATTTAAATGATGATGGTGATTAAAAATCGGAAGTCGCTTTGTTCACCCCTCATATACTCTGCACAATTTCCAGTCTCCCCGCCCCGCAATGGGACATATGTGCTGTAAATCCATCTCTTAGTTAAGGGACATTGATTCTCCCTGCAGCCCTGCTGTTGCTGTAAATTATTCACCATGCTCTTTGATCTGTGCCGGCCACTCACTCGGGGATCCGTGTGGTCTTTTTCTTATACACACGCTCGCTCTTACCCTCTCTCTTTTCTCACTACTGCAGGCAGTCAGAGCTTTATTGGCATGACTGTCAAAATTACAACGCTTAGCAGCATGACAGTGTATTTGGGTGATGATGAAAGCAATCAGATGAATAAACAAGCAAAATGGCAAGTGCTGAGAGTAGCACGGTTTTCAAAAACAGGAATACAAGGAATTGTATAGTATATTCAGTGTTTTGGGTCAAATAAAATACAAACACAAAAGCTTAAAAAACCATAAATATAACATTTCTACACAATTTAATGCACAACTGATTAAAACAAAGAAAAAAAACAGGTTTTTATTTTAGTCACATACAGACAGTTTTGGAGCTTAACGAGTTCTGTTCAGTGTAGTGGAAACATTTAAAAATGATGGGTTCCTCAAAACAGGAGGATTAGTGGATATAAAAAAAATAAAAATAGATTTGCGGGGAAAGATATAATAACATTGAAAAAAGAAAATTTCGCCAACTGTTGAGCTTGTAAGTGTTTCTTTTTCACTTTGGTGTTTTGTGACAGCCAATTCAGCATGAGTTACTATGCTTAAATACTGTTTATTTTTCATTTGTTTTTTTTTTCTTATTTGTGACATATAGCTGTCTGAACAGGTCACGCTACTGCACTGACCTGTGTGTGCACGGATACTGTGTAGCACTGGCCTAGAAGCACTGGATGACAGTGACATGCACAGTGAGGATTTCTGACATGTTGGTCTCTTCACAATGAATATTTCATTAATGCAGATAAAGTTGATCTTAGGTATGTCTAAGTAATAATATGATTACTGCATGAGTTTCCACTGCATAAAATAGAATAATGATCTGGAACTACTGCATTTGCAGCCTGACTAAAGCATTTGGTACTTCAAGTACCTATTGGCAACAGGGACTACTAAAACAGATAGGATTTTTGTTCCATAGCCATGTAAAACAAAGTCTACATCTGTAATGCTATGTTGTTGGAACTAAATGTTTGACAGTGCTTACAGACCAAGAAAATTACAAAGATAATCAATAGTTTTTTTAATTAGCTAAATAGCCAGCCAAATGACTTCAGGTAGGAATAATGCCATTGTCTTGTGTAGCAACAAATGTAGTCCAGAGCACATTAAAACTAGAAAAATAACTCACATAAAACTAACGATCTAGTGAGGCAGCCAAGCTGATGTACTTGCCATAGTAGAATCCCTGGCTATAGCCCAGGAAGAGAGAGGTTTGCAATGTTTGTCTTTCAGGTATTGCAGCTGTCCTTTTTGCTGCAGTTGCTTAGCATCCCTATATCTAAATGCAGTCATGTATGAGGCTGCAATAAGATGAAATGTCATATGAGTGAAATTCACAAGATCACAAAAGGAAAGTAATATACACTGCTAAAAAAGGTTTAAAAAAGACTTCCATGTCAACAGGATTGCCAGATGTTATTTTGTGTATGAACTACGAAAACCAACAAAATTTGTGTTATGAAAGATCAATATTTTGGAATTAAGACATTTTTCACAAAAAAACTGGGTATCAGTAATTCATTTGAAAATTCATAAATAAATAGAATAAAGGCTTTTTCAAATATACTGCTGGTGCAGTGGTTTGGTGGGTACCACTGTCATCTCAGAGCAAGAAGGTCCTAGGTTAATTTCCTAGGTGGCGCTTTGGGTCCTTTCTATGTGGAGTCTGCATGTCCTCTCTGCATGGGTTTCCTCCGACAGTCCAAAGACATGTGTCTGACATTTGTCTGTATGTGTCTGTATACAGACAGATGTCTGTCAGTTAACACATACAAGGATTTATATACCGTAGTAACCTAAAATATGGATAATGTTTATAATGAGTAATAATAATGAGTAATGTTTCGAATAAAGACATGACATTAAACTTTATTATTTAATGCATATTATACTGCTCACAAATAGTAACTAATATGATGTATTAACAGTTTGCTGTCCATCGGATTTCAGAACGGAATTGATATTGGTTTTAACAGATCTTGGTATTTCCATTTCAATATATTTCTTGGCTGTTAAATAGTTTGTGTTATTGTACACTAATTGTTTTAACTTAATGACCTGCTTTCAGAAAAAAATGCAATGTTGCAAAGATACACACTAACACGAGTTTAGACCCCTGATGGCCTGGCTTGCATTTGACGTAGCTGTATTAAATTCCTTTTTCAGTTCCAGGAACAAGAGTGCTGGCAACAGGAGGAGCCTCTTCTAACAAGGACATACTTCAGGTATGTATAAAAATGGTAGATTTAGTCTTTTGAAAATCAGTCCCCTAGGTTTGACAGTCCTCTAGGTTAAAATAAACATATTATATATGTTTACGTATAAACTAATTAAACTAATTATAAACTATTATATATAATAATATAATATAATTCAAACAACACCCGTATGTGAGCAGAAACAATCCCACATTTGGGTTGATTTAATATCTTTTTGCCATAATAGCAGATGGTATTCCATGAAAGTTTATGCAAAATACTTTTTCTTTTTGCTACAGGGTGAGTCAAACGTCACAGGCCAAGTTGTGTGCTGCATTCTGGACATTATTCAAAGGCTTCCAAAACCATTGTTGAGGTTTCTAAAAGATGGGCCACCTCACCCATTACCTTCTGGGGTATTCAGATATGTCATTTTCCCTTACAAGAAATTTACCTTTTGGTAAAACAACAAAAAAGTAATTTAGTCAGGAAATTGCTTTGTTATCCCTACTTGTATCTGGTTTACAGTAAACCTAACTCAAAAGAATAGTGATCAAGCAGATCACTTCAAGCAAGATAAAGTCAAGCATCTGTATTATGAGTTAGGATTCTTGATATCGTCACATTATGTAAAAATAAGTTAAGTGTGAGCATGTTTATTTGTGGAATCTCTGTTAGGTAATAATCTACTTTAACTATCTTACTTACTATCTCCTTTTGTTATTGAGAGTTTTGTTAATGAAATTAGTGCAACTGGAAATGCTTTGGGAACAGACATGAGCTGTTGCTTTGTTATTATCTCATTGAAACTGTCTCTGATAGTTATAGCTAAAAATTCTAATAAAACTATGAAGTTCCAAAAATATGCATATCTACAATTATGGCAATAACTTAAAATAAGTTTCAATCAAGTGGAAAATAAGATGATTTGCAAATCAAAGTTCCCTTAAGATCCTTAAGTCTTATCTTTGGATCACCAGACTGCAAAACTAGCTTCACTCACCTCAGTGACAACATACACTGTACCTATATTACTGGAAAACATACCAGGTCCAAAAAGATCATTCCTGACTATGCTTCTTCAGGCTGCAAGATAGTCATGTTGGCATCCCGATAACTGTCAGATGCTGTTTTTCTGACGTCTAAGAGGAGGTTATATTAAATACTCGCCACTGTATCCCGTAGAAGGGGTTTTCTAAGTTTTAGTATTTTAGTTGTTAATACTTTATACTGGCTTTATTCTAATAATAAGACTAAGAATTATACCATTGCTAAAACAGTGTTATTTGATCTCTTTTGTTCTTCTCATAAAATGGATACTCATGTCCTACTTAAAGCTGAGGCTATTCAAGTAAAAGCAACCTGCATAAATTCCACTCTTGTGAAATCTAAAGACATTTGCATATTTAGGTCAAAATAACTTGAATTTTGTGAAATAAAAAACCTTAACATTCTTGAACTTTTACGTTGTTTCAACACATTGAACATCAAGAACCAGGAACTGAAAATGGCTGCTTTATACAGAACTGACACAGCTTTACCAGAGAAGATGCCCATCACCTGGTGATGTTTGAGAGTGACAAAGTATGCTTGTGAATTTACTACTGAAGGGATAGAAGATTAACCATATGCATGGAAACAAAGCAGATATAAACTCTAAACGTACCCATTCATTAGAACAAGTATGTCAAATGAAGTGACTCATAAGAGTATAGTGGCTATATCTGGTACTTGCATATCAAGACAACATACTCTACCCAACGGTCACTGCTGTGAAAATAGTCCACCACCAAAGTACCATCTTGTCAGTAGTGGTACTATGGATGATGGTTTTATTTGATAGCTTAAGAAAATGGGTTGAGAGTGTTGACAAATTATAGCAACAGATGAGCTACATGATCATTATTTTATATATTATCAATGTACATGTACATTATCAGTGTATAATTGATTCTAATGAGCATAAACTTTTCTTATGGGCATAGGTGCTGTCTGACGTGTTCAATGCACCAGTGTACACAGTTGATGTGACCAATTCTGCTTGTCTTGGCTGTGCCTACAGAGCTATGCATGGTGAGATTATGATCTTCAGTATTTGGGCAGAAAGCTTATTTCTTCCCAAGTAAATAGTGGAAGCAGTTACACAACATATCTAATGTAAATGTCAGATGTTTAACACCTGAGCACAAGTATCGTAATTCATGTTGGGCTGTCGTGACTGCGCATTACACAGACTCATCAATCCGTTCAGGATAATACTGTATGACAGCAAAGAATATAATTTATAACATTGGCCCTACCCTATCTTGCATCCTGTTGCACATTTGCTATTATGGAAAAGAGGGCTTTTAATTCTCGGGGTGAACTATAATTATTATTATTTTATCATTATTTTTTCTAACCCAGTGATTAGCAGTGTTTTTGCTTTTCCTTGTTAATGCTGATTTTGTTTATTTTATTTCCTGTTAAAATTAGTTATTTTTTATACTCTTAAAAACTATAGGTTCAATGGATGTTAAATGGCACATATGTATATTAAGGAATTGATGGTTTGTTTCCTAATGATTAAGGAGGTAACAATTAATTGAAGGATTAGATTAAAGTATAAATGAGCAAGTGAAAGTCTTTCATGACTTGGTCAGTCAGGTCAGTGACCTTCTGCAGACATGATTGGCTGTCTAAGGGAGGGGAGCCAGTGGGGTGATCACTTCCTAGTGCTGCAACAGTCCATCTCTGTGATGGACTGGCATCCCACCAAGGAAATGCTTACTCCCGTGCCTTAAGTTCTTCTTGAACTTTGAGAAGCATGCGTTTCTGTCAGTATTTCATTATTGTCAGGCGGCTTTTATAAATCATCCTTTTGGACTGTTGTAACGAAACATTTTCATGAAGAGTTACTTAACCAGCACTTATTGCTTGTGAAATGTGGCATATTTAGGAAAGAAAGGAATGGCCACTTAGAATGGCCACTGATCATTTCTACCCGTACAGTATCTCAATTTCATTGGGTTTTTAGTCTTGCACAAAACAGGTCATGTATCATCAGGTGTCAATATATATATATATATATATATATGGACTTGATTTGTTAGGCCAGTGTCCATGTGTTTTAGTGAGATAGTTGAAGTGCCACAGTTGAAATGTCTAAGCAATAGCTTCTGACATGACAAAATCACAAATATTATAGCTTTCTGCATCAGTTGTTTAAAATGTGCGATCAAAGTGTACAGTCGTCTCCAAAGTTTTGAGAATGACACAGATTTACTTTTGTGAGATGTTTATATGGCATAATGAAGCACAGTTATCAGCATTTCAGACAGTTCTTATTACTTTCATTGTCAAATGCATCTAGTTTTAGCAAAGAATTCATATTTACAGTGTTGACCCTTCTTCTTTAAGACTTTTGCAATTTGCCCCGGCATGCTGGATATCAGCTTCTGGCCAAAATCTCGAATGATGGCAACCCATTCTTGCTTAATCAATGCTTTAGAGTTGATCACAGTTTCTGGGTTTTTTTGTTTGTCCATCCTCTTTTTGAGGATTGAGAAGTTTCCTGACCATGGACCCAAGTTTTTGTTCTCTGAGTTATCATTTTTGCCTTGTGACATCATCCACCATCATGTTGGAAAAAGCATTGTTCATCTCCAAATTGCTCCTGGGTCATTGGGAGAAATTGCTCTTAGAGGATGTTTTGATAATATTCCTTATTCATTGCAGTGTTCTTAGACAAAATTGTGTAGGAACCCACTCTCCTGGATGAGAAGCAACCTTGCACATGAATGGTCTCAGGATGCTTCACTGTTGGCATGACACAGCATAGCTCATGGTAGCGCTAACCTTTTCTTCTCTGGACAATAATTTTCCCAAACAGTCTGAAGGGTCTTCAAAAGAGAAAATAATTTGACCCCAGCCTCTGCAATTTAATCTCTATACTTCCAGCAAAATGCCAGTATTCATTGAGCACCCTGAAGCCTTCTTCACTACAACTGAATCACTCTCCTTGAAGATCTTGATGAATCGATGAATGGTTGATTGGGTTGCTATCTTACAATAAGCAATATCCTTGCCTGTGAATCCCTTTTATTGCAATGCAATGGTGACTGAACATTTTCCCTTGGCAGTAACAATGGTAAACAGAAGAAAACTTAAAAGCACTACTACCCTTTTAAAGCAACCCATCTGCTCTTCTAATCAACATGACAGAGTGATATCATCCATCTTGTCCTCATTACCCTTTCCTCCTGAGCTAACAAGATGATCACTGAAATGATGTTAGCGGGCCATTTTGTAGGGCTGAGGCTAGAATACATACATTTTTGTAAAATGGTTAATTTCATGACAACCAATCACTTTGCAATTAATTGCAATGTGTCTGATCACTCTTCAGTCTTGACTGTTCCGTCTGGCTGTAGATTGTATTGCAGCAGCTGTATTGCAACCAGTTTACTTCATGCTTTTTTCTAATGCAACACTATTATCTAAAACTATTCTCATAATAATAACTTTCTGGTTTGATTATTCTGAAGGAAATGACTGTTACATTGTATCATACCATGATTTGAATTGGTTACAGCTGACTGTGCTGTTTTTAAATGTTATTGCTGCTTCAGAAAGGAAATGAAATATGATTCTACTCTTCTGAATTCATACCTGTACCTGGCAATCTTATTTTTCAGCCCATGCACTATTTCATTCCACCATTCAGCATTCAATTAGTGTGATATTTGTTGCAAGGAAAGTTTCCAAATGCAATGTGGAAACGTGGCACATTTCTGACTGACTACGAGGTGTCTGATATGTAAGGACAAATTCAACCACATCATGGGTGAAAATGGATTATTTCAAATCAAGGACTGATCATCCTATTTTCATTACTATGCATACTCAGTTTCCAGGTGCATTTAGAATTCTCACCTCTGCTGGTGTGTTTCTACTGCTCTCTTTCATTTCTGTTTCAACCAGTCATCAAAAAGAAAATATACCTAAAGGTCAGCTGATGATCAGCGAGCAGTGGTTGAATGAGAAGAAATAGTTTTAAAATCATATGAAGAACTTCTGCTATTCCTAAGGATGTATCTCTGTTGTTTTTTTAGGACTTGTAGAAACAGGGAGGTCATTTGCAGAAGCAGTGAGTAAAGCACCATTAGCACAGTTGGCAGCGAGTCCAAATCCAGGAGCTGAAGAGGTATGTCAATATTGAGATCATTAAAAAATGTTTTTAATGTATTTTTAATACACATAGGTATTCTGACTATCATTATATTACCTATTATATAATACAGGTACTCCTCAGAGTCCAGTGGTTCAAATTGCAGATTTTCAACTTTACAATGGGAGTTCAATAATACACACAAATAAACATTAGGCAGCAACAGTATTTTGTATTTTGTATTGGATTTAGGTTTTTCTTTGGGCAAGCTATATGCAGTACATTGTTCTTCTGCAGTGTCAGGGCAGCTGAGTAGCAGCACCATTTGGATTAACTATTCAGTTTTTGTTTTACACTTTCAATGCATTATTTAATAATTTACATTACATTTTCAATGTTTTTTGCACAGCTGGAGATTAATGTTAAAGTGTTTTAAGTATGTTTAATTTGGGCTCTGTTATAATTATACAGTATATATGAAACTCCACAGTTTATGATTCATTAAGCGATTTATCGAAACACCATCATAGCTTAGGGAACACCTCTAATACATTTAAGAACAAATGCTATGTGTGCTTCATATTTTACAAAGTATTTACAATTTCAAGTTCAGAATCTTGTCTCATAAGACTGTATTAAGGTCATAGAAAAGGTGCATGTTTACAATTTCAAAGTGTTTCGGCAGAGACATGGCTGTGCAGTGTGGTTATATGGTCGGCATTTACATGCTTTTTTTCATCATTGCTGATTTGATGGCACTTTAGTAACTAATCTAAACATCATGGCAAATGTTGTGTATCACAAAAATGTTCACAAACATTTGGCTTGATTTTTGAACACATTATTTACTTTTTTATTTCACTATAATGACAAAAAAGATTCAGCTCTTCTCTAAGCACGTACATGAAAAATGAAACTTCACTTTCATATTATCTACTCTGTATGATTGCTGCAGATTTACCTATGTCAGCTCCTAAAAGGATTCCCATTGGATTGTGTTTATGTGTTATGAAGAATACAAAGAATTTTTGCAAGTCGCTCTGGATAATCTGCTAAATACTGTAAATGTAAGTGAAAAAGTGAATGGTCCATGTTCCCCCTCTGCAGTTTACTTTTCTAGCCTGGTTTGAAAGTCTGGTTTCAAAACTGTCTTGGCTTACTTAATAAATGTCTATGTTTATCATTATGTGCTTTTTTTGCTCTTCTTAGAAAGGTATTCTGAAAAGAAAATTATACACCAAACACTTGGCCATCATTTAGAATACATCTATGTCTTCTTATACAATATGCCTTCTTAAGGTGACCTTGCTTAATTCAAACTAAATTATAATAGACTAGGGACTTTTTGTTCCTAAGCAGGATGTATTGTGAATGGTAGATAATTAAATCACACAAGCCGGACATGACTTGAGGTGTGTGTGTGTGTGCATGTGTATCTGTGTGTATGCATTTGTGTTTATGTAAGTGTTTGTTTATATATATACTTTCAAAGTATTGTGCAAAAGTATTATGCATTCTATATTTTACAGTTTATCTCCTGATTTATTTAGGTTGTAGTGTTCACTGCACTTGGTAGTCCTACAAGTACAGACTGTAATCTGTTTTACTACATACTTTTGTCCTTAATGTCTTGGCATGTTAAAGCACTAAGATTTTTTTAATGCTGTTCCATTTTAGAGCACATGGCATGACCAAGATTGGCAATAGTTCGATTATTTGAAGACTTGCCTAATGGATCCAGTACTATCCACACTTTTACAGGCTATTAATAACGACCTTGCACCATATACCACAACAATGATCAACACTTAACTGACACCTGACCTGGTTCCTTCACTTTTTAAGATGACTCAAGTTACAGCTCTGCTAAAAAAGCCATCACTCAAACCAACTGACATGTTCAACTACCGACCTGTGCTCGGGTAGCCGTCCTGTTTTCTCCTTCAAAGGGGCAAGAAAAAAGTTTTTTCTTCTGTATATTTCTTCTGTATAGTGGTACAGATTTGGTTAATGGCAGATGTTGAATGAAATCACATGAGATTTATCAACATTTTAGTATAACCAAGCTTTGTGTCAATTATTTTGGTTAACTTTAGGTTAATTTAAGTGTTTTAAACAACTCATTTATTATTATCTATCATAGTATCCTTTCCATATCTCCTCTATGACAAAGTGTAGACCACTGCAGCAAACACTCAAAAAACTGCAATGAACAAATCAGGACATTTAGCTTATGATGGATTTGATACAACGTATCCCCTTTATAAATCAGGAAGCATGTGTACAATACAACTCTATTATTGCATGTAGTGCCTTTTGTAGTGTGAATTTTCTGAACAGATTTTAGAGCAGGGTCTAGGTCTGAAACATATTAATTACATTTACATTATTCCTTTATGTTCGGTACTCGTAGTTTTCGGTTTTTAATCTTAGAAATAATTACATGAACCAAGGTACCACTGTACTACTGTATCTGTTTTCTGCATTTGATGCTGTGATTTAATCAGACTTTCATCTCCACTCGTGCTGACTTGGGCATTGAGGTCCATGTGCTTTCCTAGTTCTCCTCATACTTACACGTTTGATCCTTACCAGCAAGGTAGGGTTCCCTTTTATAACCCCATAGGATTACTATAGAGGTTCCTCATAAATCAGTCCTTTGTTCACCCCTGTTCTCTCTGTACACTAAATCCCTGGGCTCAGTGAGTTGATCCCATGGCTGCTACATTACTGCTACAGATGATACTCCACTTTAGTTTTCATTTTCGCCATTCACTCCCAAGTTTCAAAACAAGTATCTGACCTTTTTTAAATCTCTGTATGCTACTACTATACTATATGGAGATCAACGCGGGATCTCTCCATCAGCATAGATAGTGTCACAGTCTAACCAACCCCATGTGGCAAATAATTTTAATGTGACTTTGGACCAATTTTTCTAACCACCGTATACCAGTCAGAATGGTGCACTGTCTCTCTTGCTTCCACAGAAGTCATTTTCCATACATTTTGACCATTTTCAGAAAACTCTTTGACTGACTGCTTAACCATGCTTTGGCGGAGTTGGAAGTGTGCTTGAAAACACTGTCTTCACTCTATAAGTTCACTATATAAGGCATATGGTTCCTCCTTAAATATGTCAAGATTGGTCAAGGTTACCAGTTTCTACAGCACATATCATCACTGACCCACCTCCATGGTTGACCGTGGTCACAAGCCAAGCCTTTCATGAGGCAGACAAATCTCTGACCAATGTGGCTGAACAGTTTCAGTTTTGTTTCATCACTCTTTAGAACTGTGTTATAGACCTCTGTGGGCCTATTCAAATTCAATTCTTTCAGGTATATTATAGTCAACCCCTCTTGGCATGCATTGTGGAGTCCAGCCATGAAGTCCATGGTTGTTAAGTGATCTTTTTATGATTGATATTAGTACATTTGTCACAGTCTTCATTTGGTCATACTTTAAGTTTTTTGCACTTACATGGGAGTTTTTCTTTTTGGTTATGAAGACATGACTAAAACCTCTTGAGGAATGTTTGGGCCATGACCAGTTTCCTTCCAATTTCTCCCATGAACATGTTCGCTGCAGTGCCATAAATCTTGAACCTTGAAAAAATGATGTCCAAATGGTGTCTTTAGGACTGTTCACGGTCTTGGATATCTTCTTATTCCCATTACCCTTTCAGTGCAATGCAATTATCTCCCCTTTCATCTTTTATGACAGCTCCCTTGTCTTCCCCATGGTTGCAATAAACCTTGAACATATATATCCCTGTGTATTAGTTATATAAAACATCACATCTGATGCCAATTGAGAGTCATTATTGACGTTCTAATTGGCTATTCATGTTTTAAACCAACTTTACGTGAAACAGACTAGTAGTATTTATTAAGATCAGCAATATTACATAGGTATTGAATAATTTTGACATTATTAGTCAGTATTAGGCAGTATTACCCAAATATCCTGCTACTTCTGCTGGGTGGTATGACCAAACAATTTTTTATGTGCCTATATATATGTATGTATGTGCAGTGGGTAAAATGAGTTCCTCAATACTTAATCCATGATGCAAATTTTTGGTCATACTGTCCAGTTCATATCAAAAAGCTCATCTGACCACATTATCTACTCCAATACCTCCTATTGATTATCCAGATGGTCACTGGCAAACTTCAAACCGGCCTGGACATTCGCTGGCATAACGAGGGGGACCTCGCATGCCCTGCAGGATTGTAATCCATGACAGTGTAGTGTGTTACTAACGGTTATCTTTGAGGCATTGGTCCCAGCTCTCTTCAGGTCATTGACCAGGACCTTTTGTGTAGTTCTGGATGGATTCCTGACTTTTCTCAGAATTATCCTTACCCCACTAGGTTAGATCTTGCATGGAACCTCAGACTGAGAGAAGATTTTCTAATAACTGCACCAACAGTCGTTGCTTTTTCACCAAGCTCTCACCTATTGTCCTGTATCCCATCCCAGCATTGTGCAGGTCTACAATTTTATACAGGTAACAAATTCAAACAGGTACAATAAAATACAGGTACTGAGTGCAGAATAGGAGGCTTATTGAAGAAAAACTAATGAGTCTGTGAGTCAGAATTCTTGCTGATTGGTAGGTGATCAAATACTTATTTTATGCAATAAAATGCAAATTAAATATTTTTAAAAATGTGATTTTTAAAATCTGTCTCTCTCAGTTGAAGTGTACTCGAGAAAAAAAATTCTCCCAAAGCAAAACCTCCCAAAAAACAAGCTTTCCCATTTTAAATGTAGAAGAAGGTGAAATGAGGTGGACCTTAATGTAGCTTCAGTATTTTGTTTGTTTTATATCAGTGTTTTGTCTTTTTTCATTGCCGAAAGTCAGTTCTTTTGTTTATGCACACCAACTGATTCCTTGCCGATTCTTCATTTATGAGGGTATCAAATACACTGTGCACTGACAGATCTTGCGTGACATCCTGAGCTAACCACTGTGATATTTCTGTCACCACAAAAGCATATCAACACCAGCCATGCTACTGATGTAATAGGTCTATGCACAGACTTGTGGGCAATTTTCTACTAGAGATCCATAGGAAGTGCAAACTATCTAAATTATCTTGAGAGATAATCAATAATGTGACTTGGGTTGATGAACATAATTCTGATTCCATGCTGTTTTTTATCAGAACAAGTCAGTTTGTGTAGTGCTGGTCAATCATTGATTCGGCTAAAACAAGTGCCTGCTGTTGCACACTGTGTAGCTTTCTTATTTATTCATAAGCTGTACTATTTCTAAGAATAGTTTTTACCACGTGTGATGTTTGCATTCATTATTTAAGATGATGCATAAATAACAGCATGAGATTCTTTACTTGATCGAATACTGAAAGTATTCTGGTGTCAATGTCCGTAACCTCTGTGGTGTATCACTAACCAATGTTATTTTAATGCAGCATGATGATCTTAACAGGGTATTTAAATGGAGGGACCATTGATCTGCACTCACTCACCTGTGCCTGAACTGTGCAGAATGTGGATAAAAAAGGCCACCTTATCCTTGCGTCTTTCTTGCTCATAATGTTGTACAGTGTTTTGAAGCCTATGGAAAAAATGATTGCCTTCACCATAAGTATGGCTCTTCGAACCATGTTTTGTCTTCTACATCTCCACAGTAGAGTGCATGCACCCTTTTGATCAAGTCCTCTTTGATAATTAGTGGTGGGGAGGCTCTCAGTTTCTCTTACATATATAGCACAGAGACCAAGTGAAATTAAGCAAACTGTGCTTTTTAGGAGAAGCATTTCTGATTTAATGTTGAGATAAATAAGTTTGTGCACATACTTAATACAGGAGCTGACACCTGGATAGGAGCACACTGCTGGGAATTATTGGCAGGTTTGTAAACTCATCTGGTGGTATTACTGTACTTAATCATAGTCATTTTGGAGAGTTGGTGCATGTTGACAGTTATATGATATATTCAACAAACCCCATTGGGAATATAGTGGCAGTTGCTGTCAGGCCTGATGGAAAGATTACGGTTTATTTTCTTTCTTAAAATATTCCACAAGATAATGGAGAAAATATAACAATTGCCTGCAGTTCTGCCTGCAGGTTAGTGGACTACCTCAGAAAAAAAATTAAGTGCTTGAAAACATAATAAGCATGATGGAAACCAGGGTAGGAGCAAACCCTAGAGGTTAATGGCACATTCTCCCATCTCATTTCTTACCCCATGTCACTGTGCCTTCTTAAATCTTTAGTAAATATCATTACTTCTTAAATGGGAACTATTACGATCTTGATACTGTTTTTGTTAGCAATCCCAAGACTAAGAATTCTTTCTGTTGCATTGTGACGTGCTATTAAGTTTTTTTAATAATTTAATTTTCTTACTGAATTCCACTGAATCCTAGTCAGTCTCAATAGAAAGCTGGAGCCCAGCCAGCGGCACAGGGTGCAAGGCAGGAATAACCCTAAAGAGGGTTCCAGTTCATTGTCCATTGTCTTAGAAAACTGTAGTACCTTAGAAGAAATGCAGACTCACCCACACATATGGATTCCATGTGGCAGTGCTTTTTGAAGAAGCGGATTTACATACTCTGCTCATAAATATTAGGGGATATTTTAGTATGGGATATTTCATATTAACGTATCGTCTATTTTTTTGTGAACAGTATATTTACTGACTGACCATGTAAGCAAATTTAATTTATTTGCGAGGTACTATTTTTCACTTAAATTGTAAACAAAACAAGTTGAATAGAATGTTTGTTTTAATAGAAAAAGCAATATGCCAAATTAAAACATATGTGATACCATATGATTTGTTATGCAATAGCAGTAAGGAACTTGTGTAGTTGTTAGCACTGTTATCTCACAGCTCCAGAGATCCCTTGTTTGATTCCTGGCACGGCCTTTGTTTGTATGGAGTTTACAAGTTCTCTCTGGAGTAATTGGGTATTCTTTTCACATTCCAAATACATTTGTGAGTTCAACTGGTGTCTCTAAAGTGCCCCAATCTGAGTGTGTGTATGTGTGCATGCACCTTGCAGTAGAGTTGTGCCCTGTGCTGCCAGTTATTCCCAAAACCCTGCCTTGCTTGAGTCCATTACCAGGCCCAATTAATGCTTGCCATCAGTTAACCAGATGTGGTTTTTTCCAGTAGCAATAGGTGCTGAGAAGCTGCAGCTTTCAGTATCACTGTTCTAGCTTCTGAGATCTTCAAAGATCCTCTCACCAGTAGACCAGTATTTGAGTGATATGCCCATAGACACTGTGGCCCAAAGTGAAACAAGCTCTGTGTCTATACAAATGTAAATCCCACTAGTAATTCAGTGGCTCTCTAGCATAAGCCCTGCTTGAACCTTTGAATTGCCCTCCTATCTTATTTAGGGTGACCCTGGGGAGGGAGGGGAAAGGGTCCACACCAATATTTCACATTTTAATTGGTCTTTGTTTCTTTGTCACCTCTCCATATCATCCTCCATTTCTCCTTCAGTGCTGTGTCCATCATCTTTTCATATTAAGGATGCAGTTGGCATGTAGCACAGTGCATATTTTTCTGGGTATGCCCCTGGGATAGGCTGCCAGAGCATGAAATGGATGTGTCATGTCATGGGACAATAAGCAAGTTACCAAGGTAAGGGAAAGAAAAGGGAGTAAAATGCTGCCTGAACTCTAACACTAATTCATCTTCAAAGGAATGGCTGACCTTGACCTATGCTTCTTTAGACCATTCCAACACAGGATACTTCAACAAATAACATAAATAGTTATTAATGTCTTGTCTTTATGTCAACATAGTTGTTCAATTAATCATTTAATGTCCATATTTATTTAAATAGCACTTTTTTACAACAGACAATTACCTTAAAGCAGCTTAACAAACATCTAGACACACAGCCCCAATTCAGCAAGCCTAGGGAAAGAATGGAAAGGAAAATCTCCCTAAATGGGATGAGGAAGAAACCCTAGGAGGACTAAGACATATGTGAACCTTTATAACTGCCAGAACCCTTCAGTGGCATAAATCTTTTCTGCTGATGATCAGACTTACACAGTGAAGTTCAATTAAATATGTTTTTCCTTCAGTGATTTCCTACATGAACAGCCATCTTTAGGTATTGCCAGCATCTCACTTCTGGACAAAAAAAGTCCTTGATTATCTTCTGCAGATGGACCACTCGCCTGTTATTGTCCTGTAATTTTTTTTAATAAAATTACACAATTCCCACATTGACAGCAAGCTATCTATGTTGTGAGGCAGCAAAGATGCTCCAAACAATGATGTTCCTCCACTGTGTTTTGTTTATGGAGTTTTGGTGCACAATACATTTTCTCTCCAGACATATCTGACCAAAATTTAATATTTTTGTTCATTATTTAGGGGTCCTAAATAACATCTGCCTTTAAGAGTAATCATTAGCCAAAGTAGTGACATATGTGCTTGGACTGTGGATGAGAATTACATAGGTAAGGATCAGACAAAATTATTTATTAATTGAGAAATTTCCAATTTGCAAAACGTCCTTGCAACTGCAGATTCTGTAATGTGAGGTTACTAAAATATTTTAGTATCTGTTTTTAAAACATCCCAATAATTAATTAGAGATAACTCATCTTAAATCATCAGTTCCGTCGTAATGTACTGGATACATGGGTGACTATTATGTTTCAGATAAAATACTTATAGGGCAGGGTTTTAGCACTTCTAACTGATCCAAATGTGATGATGGCTTGACAAGGCACATTATATATTAATTGTCAATGAAAAACTCAAAGTACCCATGACAAACAGGGACATGAATCACATTTTTCAGTATTATGTTATTCACCATTCCACTTAATAAAGAGAATTAAATATTATTTCCCTCTAGGGATAAACATGTACATTTGTGGGAGGATATTAAATAGACTGGATTTTTAATATTGATGTTCTCAAATAACCTGGTACTCTTTCGCTCTCGGTACATCTCTTGTGTGGATTTTAAAACCAATTGCTTTGGTTTTAGGCAAAACCTTCTTTTTGTTGTAGGCTTTTTATGGAGGCCTGACTCATCAAGGAACCTTCTCATGTATAGCACATCATCCATGTTTTCTCACTTATTTCTAAAAGGAATCTCACATGGTAACAGTATCTTTCACATCTGTGGGTAATCACGTAGGTGAAAATCTATACTTGATACATCCAGACTTAGCCATATGTCAGGGTATATCACAGTCATGATTATCTTTCAGGTTACTCATGCACATGCTCGTGTAATATACCACATGTGCATTTTGTATATATATATATATATATATATATATATATATAAAAAAAA
>JAYJMA010093768.1:0-22987 GCA_036873895.1 Parotocinclus cabessadecuia
ATAATATAATATAATATAATATAATATAATATAATATAATATAATATAATATAATATAGTATAATATAATATATAAAATCCCTTAATACAGTCACGACTCTAGTAAATGCAAGCAATGTACACCAAATGAGCAATGTTTAACTAGTTTCAGGCAGCCGACACCTAGTTTTTATTGCAGTTGTGAAATCACTAGGTTATAACTCTGGGTTTGGTAATGACATCAATCAAAAAGGTTGTGTTACAACTATTGACTCAAACACGTCGAAGCGTTGTACGTAGTTCAAATTTATCCAGGCTTAGCAAATAACGATGTTGATCAAACCATTACAACCAAGATGAGAATAGATTATTATACTAAGATGTCACTTTAAAAGGTGAACATTTCCCAGTGAAATTCACTGTCCATTCACTTGTGTACTCCTCCCAGGAAAACATGTACTGCTAAATTTGACCACGGAGTGGCCAAATTACAGTCCATGTTCATAGCAGAAGTGTGAACTTTATCGTAAAACTGTAAAAGTTTACATTAAAACTGTCAAGCATTTTACAGTTTTACTATGAAATCTCACATTACATAGGTTGTTCTGATGTCGAACAGCACAGCGCCCCCACCCCCGAAACGTCTTAATTAAATTAAGAAATCTTTATCAGGGAATGAAAAAAAAAACAAAAAACTAATCACTGCAGCAGAATATGATTTCTGTGTAAAACTCATGTAGAGAACACAGCATAAATTTTAGTAAGAAAGTGACATTGTAAATTGCGCCAAATTTCCATCCAAGGTGGATTTAGTTAGTTATCTCCATGGTTAACATACTTTATTCACCGATCTTTTCTGATTTACTTTTGGTTTAATACCACGATACTTTAACGTTGCTCATAAACAAATTTCTGTTACTTTGTGTTTTGAAAAACGAATATTTCCACTACAACGGAAAACTAAAATCTGTTAGAAAATTACTGCATTGTAGATACACAGTTTTTCACTGGCCGCCAGGTAATCATATAATCATACAAAATACATTACATTCATATGCCCACAGCAAATAAGCCAATTACTTAAATAATTAAAATTATTTTAAAATAAAGATATATTTAAGCATTTACCTGGTTTTGTATTCTGTCCCTTGATACAGTAAAACAAAGCGCATATCAGCAAAATGCTAAGGTTCCTCATTGTGGTGTGTTTCTGGCAATGTAGCTGAAGTGAATGAGGGCCAATAAATTAAAATAGTAGGCAAGGACAATGAACTTTGCTCTTTTCCTTGATAAGCAAAGTGGAAGAAACATATTTAGTTACATTAAAAAGACTGCTTCTGATTGTACTACTTTAAAATAAATAAGGTCTGATTAGACAGAGGAGAACTCTTTAGTTAATTCACATGAATTAGAGATTTGTTCCTACTTATGCATTTTGAACATCCATTATCATAACATATGTTTGTCAGGGGATATGGTACTGATACAAGTAAGCTTGTTAATGATTTACTTTTCTTCACCTGACAGTTTCAATGTTAATAATATTATCTTTGATGTTTACAGTGGTGATAAAAACACATGCATATAGCATATAGGCAATATAGAATATAGGCAAACTTCTACCCTAATCAGTTTTACCATTAAAACCATATTACCAACTAAACCAGCACCAGTGCAGCAAAAACCATCAGTGTAAACTGAACTATTATAAACATATTTAATTCGGCCTAACCATAACAACTCTGCAACACCAGTAACCTGTGTGTAATAACTAGAAACAAAAAATATTTTAACGTTACCCAGCACTGAGAAAAGATAAGAGCAGAATGACTTGAAACTATTAATGAAGTTTACATCAATGAATAATTATGGAATTCTAACCATAAACATTGCATTATCAGGGGACACTCTCACATAAGACCACCCACACCTCAGTTATTGCCATAATAGCTGCCATTATATGAGTTTTAAATAAATATTTCATTAATTTCCATTCACAAATTCTAATTAGCATGGAACAAACGTGTGTGTGTGTTCAAAGTGTGGACAGGTTTTTTTTAAATAAACAAAGAAAGAACAAAAAAACATACACACATCAAACTAAACACATAAACACATATCATACTCTTATTGGACAATTTCTCTTATGATTGGTTAACCTATTCAAGTAAAACTGGAATCAAGAATGACTACTAAATCTTAAATAAATCACTCATTCCTACAAATTAATTACAATATTCACAGTTTACAGCGACAGTATAACAAAATGTGTTATGCAACACAACTAGCTCCACTGGATGAACATCCTTGTCCTTGAGCCGCGGTTATGCTTGCCAGTAAACAGTGTTTCCCTGTTTGTTTTTTTTTAAAAACAACAACAAACAAACCACAACTAAACCCCCAGCAAAGATTAGTATATGTTGTGTTTTGGGTTCTGGCTTGCTGGTCAGTTAGCAAGACCATGCAAGTTCAATGTTGCAAGTTGATTTATCCTGGTTAGTACTAGTCAAATACAACTATTAAAATGATTTGAACCTTTGAACTTGCTTGACCAGCACACCCAAGATACCGAAAATGCTGATAGTTGGTTTTATTTAGCAAGTCTGGTGGATGAAATGATATAAACAAACAAGGAGTCCAGACACTTTGTATTCCTTGGGGGGTGTATGTGAGCAAGTCTTGATGCAAGTCTTCGAGCATATTGTCTTAACACATTTCACTGTGTTGCGCAGGTGCGTCACGTTATCTGTTATAGCAGGAAAAATAGAAATGTTGCCCAGGACATTTCTAAACTGCTAAACAAGTTCCTTTGTGGCAAGTGCAGGCATACCGCAAGAAACTCTGCTATAACAGTTGGTATAAAAATACACATTTTATGACCCGTAACTTCGCTACAAAACAAATGTGGTAGCCTATTTCTTTTCCTCTAGCAGTCCAGCTCCACCTGCGTCTCTCCCCCTGCTGGCTGCAGGCGGCGACGCAGCCAACTTTCAGTCGCTGTTCACGCTAACGATTTTCTCCTGGGGAAACACGACGCGAATGAATCAAATTCTGAGGTTAAAACCTAAGGTAACGATTTCGTTTAATTCTTTGTCCTGACATAAGTGTTTGTTTTGCAGCAATGAGTGTTATTTGTCTGTCTGAACGTAATTAGCCTTCTATGAAGTCACACGCGCACAAAAAGCCGGCTGAAGTAAGAAGGAGGACTGGTGGTGACGTCATTAACAGTGTAAACGCTAACCCTAGTATAAAAGGCGCTTGTGGATGCCTGTGTTCTGATTACTCTCCTGAAGAAACGCATTGAGGACAACCGCACACGGCTTCACTTGCTAAAGTGGCCATCATGAAAGTTATTCAGTTAATAATGCTCCTAATATCATTGCTACTACCCTCCAGCGGTAAGATCCGATTCATTTTTTACGTGCATTACTGTGCATTTTACGTAAGTGTGATTACTGCTTGATTGCACTGTGTGGTGTGACGCCGATTTCAACTTTTTCTCTGTCCATTGATACCGGTATGCACTTCTGTGTGTTTGCATTCTGTCAGTTGAAATGCACAGTAGATCACGTTATATGAATGTGGGTCACGTGCTTCAATTTTCATTAGATGAGTTTCCCAGACAAGGCTAAATCCTAGTCATAAGGTTGGATGAACACTAAGTGATGGGTAAAAATGTATATTTCAGCTTAGGAAGAGGTCAGATCTAGGTCAGAGTAAAGATCTAGGTCTGAGTGTGGTGGTGTATATATATGGAGGCAGTAAGAACAGAGACAGGAGTGTGAGATGCAGCATGCAATTTAGACTTTTGTATGCTGCAGTTTGGACAGAGCAAAATACCAAAGCAGAAAGTAGTTAAGTCCTAGCTAAAATTAAAGTTCATTTGGAATACAGCCTTTATCTAAGAAGAGAGTAGCTACAGACCAAACAGGCAAACCAAAGTGTGGGAGAGCTGTGTGAATAGAAAGGTGTGTGGGTTAAATTGGTGAGGATTTTTTTTTAATCCCTCTATTTCACGATCTGTGGTGTTTATATTAGGAAATGTAATTGGCAAAATTACATTTAGGAAAATTGCTCAGCCCTTCCAGCATGTCGATTGTTGTCGTATGATGCATTACTATATTTTACCTGAGACAATTGTAGGCTTATGTTTATTTATATAAGCTATTTGCACTTGGTAGGTTTAAGACACTAGCATTCATTATTGGCCAATTGACTGAATACACCTGAATATAGCCCATCAGTTGCCCGACACCAAACTGGCCAATGAAATTAACTGGTCGCTCTGTGATAACAGCCAGGTGTGAGAATCCTGAGGTCCTAGGTTGAATTTTTGGGTGGGACTTTCAATGTGAGGGTTGGTTGGTGCGGCACTACAACATGTGCATGTGCCCTAGTATGCATGTCCGTTTATATGGTTACCTGATAATTGGCAATGTAACAATACCTAATAAACTTGCAACTTTGAGCAGGATCTTACCATTATTAAGTGCTTTCAGTATATTTCATCTAGCAAAAAGGTTATATAATTGCACAATCCCAGATGTGTAAATCGCTGTGAAGACTGACCCTAATGAACATTTGGCATGAACCAGACAAGCAGGTAGCAACAAGAGATGGTGTGTCAATGGAATGCATTAGCACCTGATTTCATAATGCCTTTTGTAACCGCATTTAAGTGTTTATGTCCCTAATATTCTGTTGTTTGTGTTTTCTTGCCTCTTCCAGATGGAAATTGGGAATATGATGGTGAGTGAACTACTGTGATTGGTTATTCAGTGCATTTGCCAGATCAGTTATACTTGGACCCTATAAAGACCATAAGTACTTGTCAACTTCAGCATCTTACTAAAATGGAAAGACAATAGGATGCTGAATTGTTTGGTTTTGCCTTCTCATCTTACTTCTCAACTTTTAAATTTACTCACATTTGAGCATCTGTGAATATGCAATAATCTTTTGTTGTGGTTTGTCTTTTATCTACAGAAACCTTTTGAAATGCAAGTTGTCAGTTAATGAAAGCAAATAAATGCAATTTGCTACACAGGACGAACTCAAAATTGTACTGCTAGAAATGCAAACAATTCCCTGGTCCATCAAATTGGTTCTGGTGTAATACCGGATTAGTCATTGCCTCTAGTTCTACTACTGTCATGCAAATGGGTAACAAAGAATAAGTGGCTCTGGTAAGAGGAGCATCATGTCGCAAGGTCTGACATCTTCCAGAGTCTTTGTGCGCTTTGTGCCATGACAACACTCCCTGCTGTCGCAATAACCTCATTTCTGCCACAAGGCTGATCTTAACATAATCTGCCTCAGTAGACCCTGTCATAATGTTACCCTCTTCACAATTCCTTTCCTAAATGAGCGTTGTACTATTGGTCTGCTAACGTGCTCCTCAGTTTCGTTGCCATTTTATTTTGCAAAGTAAAGCTGTAACACTCAATAACATGCAAATATATAAAACCCAATTAAATTAGGGTCTTTGTACATAAATGAAAGGCAGCTATCACAAATCTACAACAGTATGTAGTATGGGTTAAGTCTTTGAACTTTTCAGTTTGAGCTGACGTCTAATTTTGCTGTAATACTCAATCAGGGTAAATTATACCACATTAACTGTTTAGTTAATGCTAGTAAACTATCCGGCAACAGTCAGTATGTATATAAATGCATTCATTCACACACAATCCTACTCAACAGTTCATTGTATTTTGTAGTTGTCAGTCAAGTCAATAAAAATGCCTATCTTTACACATGTTGTATACTACAAAGATGAAGTAATTGTAGAAATTATACAATAAATTATATAAGACTAATCCAGAAGACCATGCGATTTTAGATGCATTAGCTGTCTTCTCAAATTATCACCACTAATGCACAAGGATAGGCCGTGGATAATCCTACAGCAATGGGATGCAGGTTCACAAAACAAGTTCTACAGAACAATTATGCCACATAATTTTAATAGCAATGTATTTAATAGTGTGTGAAGATGTGAATTAATCTGTGTATACCCCATGTTCCTGGGGTCTTGGTGCCTGCATAAAAGAACACCAGGCCCAGGTAAAAGCATGCCTTTTGATAGGACAAACCTCCATAACCGGGTCAGCAGGGGTCACTGTTTCTGTTCTCCCTCGTACACAGCCAAACTTGTCTGTGTATATATCACCTGAACAAGCCAGAAGATCACTGGGACTTCGCCACTATCCCCTCTTCACTATTGGCTATTGGTGTTTTGTTATAATGACCACAATTATATGTAGGTAAAGTTTGTATATATCTAGTAGGCTGGCTAACTATCTGAATCACCAACTGCTTCATTTTAGTGCAACTGAATAGCTTAAAAACGTTCAGTTATTTTGAGCTATGGTTTAAGAAATAATTGAGTTCTCATGGCTTCATGAATTATAATATCAGCAGCTCTGACCACACAAGTCGGGAAAATACAAATGCCAGATAAATTACCCCCATATTTTGTTGACCTTAATGCAATGATTATAAATTTGTTTAATAAACAAAACTGCAATAAACCCACCTAGATAGAGGTGCAAGTGTATTTTGCCTCCACCCACAATGATGATGATGGTTAGAATGTATACAGTTGCTCAAAGTATCACTGTTGGAGAATTGCAGATGTTAGCAATTTTTCCAGGTCTGCAATTAGAGATCACTTGCATTCAAACAAAGTTTTCAGGAGCCATATCAGAAGAGAACCTTTTCTTTTCACCTAAGCACATTAGAGCAGTCTGTCATTCAGTTTAAGTCCATTTCCTTAAGTCTTCGTTGACTTCTCTGGTAGCTATGTTGGCTCAAATTTCAAGACTGTATATTAAGTATATTGGGCAGTCATACAGCAAAATTAGATGAGCCTCTGTTTTGGATCATTTCACCAAACAAATCTACTCCTCCTTGTACATATTGGTATTCTACAGAAATTCTACAGATTTAATTGGTTCAATGTCATTTTGCAGGTTGAGTACCCCACATACCAGAATAAGTGGTTAGCTCGTAATTGACGCAAATATACAAACATTTTTGAGACTTTTAGGCTGTTGGTCACAGGAATCTCTTCTCTGTTCTGAATCATTCTTGTATATGCAATGTCATTGTTGATACATGATCCTAGCGGTCTGGACTTTTGTGGACAGCCTGTAAGGCGTGCACAAAATGATGTATGCAGTTTTGGGATTTAATGGTTGAGAGCATGTTTCCTTAAGGGTGGCATTTTATAAACGTTTACATGGCAATGGTGCACTGAGGTTTCACTTTTTCAACGTTAAAAAAGGCAATATCCGATACATTTCCTAAGCAGATTTTCTGATAAATACCATTTTCTGAAATTGTCATCTAAATGTAAAGTAACCATACAGGACCATGCATGAACAGCATTTTTGCTCATAACCTTTGCTTTTAGGGCCTGATGGAGAGTACCACTGGTCCAGGCATTACCCATACTGTGGAGGGGCCTTCCAGTCTCCTATTGACATACAGCCAGAGATGCTGAGATATGATCCGGACCTGCTCCCCATCCGGCTTCATGACTACAATCTGCCTGGCACGGAACAGCTCACCCTCAGCAACAATGGGCACTCGCGTAAGTGAAATCTGTTAACATTCTCAGTTAATATTGTTTACTTCGTTTTATTGATAAATGTAACTTTGACTGCAAATACTGTGATGGACCAGATCAATATATTTCCAGATGGCATTTAATTAATTCTATATTATATTGTATAAATAATTCATAGATTGGTGTAGTGGCCCTGGCGATTTGAGGCCCCTGCTTTGTGTTAAGTAAGAACTAACGATTTATTCTTGGTGTGCGTTTTGTTAGAACCCTGCATGTTGCTGTTGATATTCTATACATTTCATACTGAATGTGGATTATTTAAACTATCTTATTGAAAGGTGTATTCAGACAAGCTTAAGGATTAACTGTGGACAAACCTGCTGCTTTTAGCCACAATGAGTAAAGTGATTTTTCTACTCAAGCCACGTTTCTAGCTCGACACGGCGAAAATGAGAGCAGCGTCTTTGTATGCCAGCCTTGGTAATTTTCTGTAATCACCCTCTTATTATGTCAGTGTACGCAAAAGCTGCAATCAGCTCATATTTTAGGCAAGTATGGAGTGTTTGTAGTCATGACTCCTGTTGCAGCTAATCTGTTCAACAGTAATGCTCATGTCATCCCAGTTAAGTGCACCAGTTTTCTTATGAAACTGCCAATATAAATTGGCTTGATTCTAATTTTGCTAAATTCATTTCTGACTTTACTGAGTTTTCGATCGTAGATGTTTTATGACAGAAGACTGTTGTGCACAGTATCACTTTCAGACAGGCTGACGGGTCTGCAGGTATTCAACACTGCATCCCATAAGTGTTCTGACTGAGGACCGATGTGATTATGTTGATATACCAGCTAGGAATAGGACATGGCTGAGCCACAGGTTTCAGAGCAGCCCTGAGGTTTCCGAGACTGAGACACTGAGCTCATCTACACTCACCCAAAATTAGTTTCTATATTAAGTTACAGATCGCTTGACGAGGCCGTTTTGCAGAATCCTTAGACAACGGGTCAAGTGACAGAAGCCCATATCCATGTAAAGAAATCAACATTCTAGGGATATGGTAATTAAAGACTTACCAACCCAACACATGCTCCATGTCCTTCCCTGCTAAAAGTGATTTTTACGCATTATATTTGCATGGTGGACACTACGTTTTATTCTGCTTATTGTTTATATTTTGTTTTGTCAGTATTGCCATGTCTGATTTATACAAGTTGTTTTTAAGTACAAAAATTGGCTCAATTGTTTGATTTGCAAACTCAGTGTGTACTCGTTTTTATTTGCAGTGCAGCTCTCACTCCCATCTCGGATGCATTTCTCTGGTTTGCCTCATCGTTACTCAGCAGCTCAGCTTCACTTCCACTGGGGATCCTCCAATGTCCTGGCTGGGTCTGAGCACACTGTAAATGGCAAACAGTTTGCAGCTGAGGTACCCTGAAGCTGATAACAATCATGTTAGTTTTGAATTGAGATTTTAGGTTTAACCAATTTGAGCTGTAGTGTCTTGAAAGTTTGTGAACTCTTTTGGAATGTATTTGCTATGAAAAACATCAGATTCAATACAATCCCAAATCAGAGTAAAAGTGTAAAAAAACCCAAAAACAACGTGACTTTTATTTCATTGCAGACAGTAAGAACCCAATATACACTGCTCATAAAATTTGATGATGTTTAATTCTGAGATGGTTCATTATATTCATGGTTCAGTATATTTCTGTACAGTGCATAATATAATTCAATCATTGAATGAAGTGGAAGGAATTTTGGTGCATTAAGGCCAAGGGCATTAAACTGAATTCCAATGACCACTGATCCATCATGGGCAAGGGATTACTTTGGCAAACCTTTATCACGCACTACAATATGGACATGCACAAATGCCACTTAAAACTTTACTGTGTAAAAAAAGAAACCTTTTGTTCACCATGTTTAGAAATGGTGTTGACGAATTCAGCATCTAGGGTGAACCATCACACAGTGGAAATGTGTTGTGTTCAGAGATGTATTCTGAGGTCATGTATTTACTTTTTTTATGGAAATAATTCACTCCGCGCACTCCATACCAAAGACGAAAAGAACATTACGAGCATCTCAGAGTGGAAATGGGTGTGCATGACTCCTCATGTTACCAGATATGTTCCTTTGTGGCTATTGCTGCACAAGGAGGCACAGCAGATACTGAAAATCCAGGTATCAATTACTTCCACTTCCAGATATGTAGTACTGGATCATTAGCCACAATAAATGATGAATATGTTTAGCATTTTCTCATTTGGTTCACTTTATCTACATCTACTTTATGGGCTTTTTAAAAAAATGCGTGCAGAAAATCTAGTAAATTCTAAAGGGTTCACAAACACTCAAGCACCAAATGTATAAGTGATATCTGGTCTTGTGGCTTTGACCCCACACAACACATCCCCATTTAACCAGCTGATTGCACATCCTACTGATTTAAGGCAACAGGTGCAAGCTTGTCTCTATCCCCAGAAAATCATCAGCAACTGTATTTGCTATCAGGCATGTGTTATAAATGATGGCAGTTAATTTTTTTTTTAATGTATATAATAAATACAAATAAATTTAAACCACCCTTAGAAGGAGTCACAGATCAAAGACAACTAGTTATCACATTGGATCCCAGTTTTGGATCTCTGTATAATAATGCTTAATTCCTTAAGCAAAGCACACAATTAGAACATTTGAAAGTACTAGTCTGGTTCCAAATTTCCAAATAATGCATTACATTATTTACAGTGTGCCATGCAACAAGCGACTTTGTCTGGTGTAGATGTAAACAAAGTATAGGGCAACTTTATTTATGTATTCTGTATAGTTCTGTTGAGTTCTGTTATTATTTTTTAAAACTATTCATTGTGTTACTTTATTTATTTCAATATTCTTGAGATTTTTTTCTGTTCTTCACCATGTCAATTTTGATAAATGAGCTGCAGTAGCCTTCATCCTAAAAACCGGTGGGGATAGACTAGGATTGTTTCCCACCATATAGCCCATCGTTGTTTCCCATCAGGTGCTCCCTTCCCTCCTAAAATTGATTTGGACAGATATGAGAAAATGAGTGGCGTCGTCATGTAAGTCTAGGCTTCTATTATCTACCAAAACCAGGCCCAGCATAAAATACCAAGCAGTAAAATAAGATAAAGTGCATCAGATTGTTTTTAGTAAGCTATTGTATTCATAACATTCCTACACTAGGCGTTATGGATGTGGCGTAAAGATACCAGGTCTAAAAGTACTTAAAATTGACATCAAAGCATCTCTACATGTTGCACTTAAATCTGATGTCGGAACTGCCAGACTGAGTCACATGTCTAAAAATGCAGGTTTGAGGAAAATACAAAGTCTGCAAAAAATCAGTTATGCTAAAAGTGGTAGGATGAGCTGGCTGTTTGAACATGCAATGCTTCTTGGAAATATTCCTCTTGGGTTTGGAAGAGTTGTTTTCAAATTGGCACCTTCCGAAATGAAATGAATTCTCCCTCATTATCCCATAACCTGCACCTTGTGTATGTGTGTGGATGCTTTTCCTACTGTATGATTGTTTTCATAAATACCTTTTTGAACATAAAAGCGAGTACTTTTCTGTAGAATCAGTGCATTAAGTTGCTTATTGACAACTTAATGTTTTTCTCCTTGTGGGTAAATGTGGTATAAAGTCCAGAAACTCCCTTATCAAACTGCATTTAAAAATGATTTCCTAAATTAAAGTGCTTGTCTAACTCATTTGAGAAAAGTTTACCCCTTATTCATTGCAGGGCTCTTCTGTTGTAAAAATGTTCTTTCATGAACATCTAACTGAAGAGCTACCTTCTTACCATAATGTTGGTCATCTGTGTTTTAAGGAATTCAGGACTGACTTTAAGGTATTTGGATCATTGGCTTATTGAGTGTAAGAACAACACCATGAGAGGTTTGAAGGGTCGTAAGTTTTAGCTCTAACAAGATCATGAAGTTCTGAGACCTAACAGAAACTCTCATATTCTGAAAACGTGGTCAAACTATATATATATATATTTTTTTCATCACATTCAATAGCTTTTTCCAATGTTCTGTTAACTGTTAATTTATGTACACTCACTGGCCACTTTGAGTAAATATTTGTCAGAAATGTTACTATGTACTATAGTATAGACTACATATTTGTTATGTGAAGATCCCAAAGATGCTCTGTTGGATTGAAATCTGCTGACTGTGGAGGCCATTTGAGTTTGTGTTTAAGATTGAGTTTTGTGACAAGGTGTGTATGTTGGAATTGGAATGATCAGAACATTGGTACTTTTGTCATAAAGGGATGGGCAAGGTCAGTGGCAATGCTGAGGTAGGCTGTGAACTATATACAGTTGAAGAGGGGCCCAGTGTGCCAAGAAAATATTCAGCAAACCGCACCACCAGCCTTTGATTTGCCAAATTCTGACTCCAAAACCTCTAAACCTTTAATTTTGATGCAAATGTGTGAATTGTAGCCTCTGTCTGAGGTTTAATGACATCTGATGTTTTGGTATGGCGTCCTGCTTCAGTATTTCACAGAGACTTTTCTGCATTCTTCAGTTGAATGGGTGATTACTTGAGTTACAGTTCCCTTATCAACGTCAACCAGTCTGGCCATTTCTCATCAGAACTCCTGCAAGGTGTTTTCACCCAGAGAACTAGCCTTCTGTAAATCTGTATAGTGATTTTTATAATATAGGTCTTAAGACAGGAATTAACTTTATCCTTAACATTTTTCCTCTCCCTCCAGATGCATGTGGTTCATTTCAATTCTGCCAAGTATCACAACCTTTCCATGGCAGTAGACAAATCTGATGGTCTTGCTGTACTGGGTGTCTTCATTGAGGTGAGCATATATGTCGAGAAGACATTCAGTCATATACATGTGAAGTTGCAGCAATGCTAATCTATCTTTTGAAAACAAAAGGTGGGGGAGTTCAATCCTGCTTTTGAGCATTTCCTCAAATTTGCCAAAGACATTAAATATAAAGGTAAGCTTATTATTTAATTACTGTAGCTAACTTCATGCTGAAATATGGTGTAAAGCCATGTTGATTTTGTTCTTGTTGTATGACAGATCAGAAAATACAGGTACCAGCTTTTAACATCCGGGAGCTTCTACCTGCTCGTCTGAATGAGTATTACCGTTATGATGGATCTCTTACTACGCCACCCTGTTACCCAAGTGTGCTTTGGACATTATTCAGGAACTCCATGACCGTTTCGCTCAGACAGGTATAACTTTGAAACTGGTACAGCTTCACACAGTTAAGACTGTTTCAGGCCAGGATAATATGCAAACTCTTGGTAGGTAATCTGTGATTTTGAATGGTGTGTAATAACGGGTAGTTTGTTATTGCTGAACTGAAGGAACTTTGTCGGTGCAGATTTAATTAGAACCAGTAATGTTGCTGAAACTTTTGAACCACAAAATAGGTTTTTAAACTTTGTATTACGTTTTGTGTGTGCAGCCATCAGCCATTTTCCTTAAACGGTTTTCTTGCCCTAGAGCAAGCTATCATGCGACTTAATGTATTTTATTTGTTCGAACTAACTACAGTACTTTCTGACCAACTGTTGGTCCTGTAATATAATATCAAGTGGCTATAGTGTGTATTCTGTACTGCTCACAAGAACTAGGGGATATTTTAAAATGAGATGTTAGTATTATAGAGTATTGTATAATACTATACATACAAGTGCACATTGCTTTGGGTCACTTTGTGGAACGGTTTTATAAAAGGCCAGATTTTCTGATAGGATATTTCAGATTTCTTATAGGAAAAAGATAGCTTAATATCTTTAATTTATTAATTGATTGTGCATTGCAATGTGAATCCAGTATGCCATTTTGTTACCTCAGTTGGCACACACATTCCCAAATGCATCACCCAAACTTGATTTAACAGTAAACCTTGCATATTCTAAATGTCTGTCCACTGTGTTTATCCTGAACTAAAATCCTTATAGTGATGAATATTTTGTTATAACAAAGCTTTATGTATGACTAGGCAACTGGCCAAGTGTGTTGCTATGGTAGGACAAAGAAAAGTAAACTGGGAAAGTAAAGTCAAATGGGACTCCCTATTCTGAGCCTATGAAAATAGATGCTGTGAACCATGGTGGTGTATGACTAATGTCATATTTCTGTTCTTACAATGTGTTTACAGTACCTTGCACTGGCCAGTGCTCTGTTTTCCTCTCATGCTCAAGAAACGGCCCCAGTGCCCCTGCTTGGAAATTACCGTAAACCACAACTAATGGACAACAGGGTGGTTTTAGTCTCCTTTCAGGACGGTGAGTAAACTTGTGGTAATTCACCTGCTGCATGGCCAAATGCTTGTCCTCACTTGAAGACAGCATGTAGTCTGAGAAATGGGCTGCCCAAATGGCTTTGGCTTGCTGAAAAGCTTCTGTTTATAGTCACTGGTCATGGTATATCCAACCAGCTTTTTCTCGTAATCTTTGTTCGTTTTTTTTTTTTCTTTCTTAGTTCCCATAAACCGTACTTTGAGTTTAAAATTAGATTTTAAATGGACATGGATCTGGGGTTTAAACCGTACTTTCAACCACAAGAGCATTGTTTGTTATATGCTTGGATCAGAATACATGTAGTCTGAGGAACAGCTTCAGGGTTCTGACATCCTGAAAGGTGTAGTCACTACCTTTTTATGCGAATTATTTTCCTGCAAGTGAAGACTTGCTCTAAAACGGCTTCCTTTTTCCTGCTGCTTATTGTTCTTTCTGCACATCACCGCTACTTTAAAATTTAACTGTACATGCGCAATAATAACAGGTGTTTGAAGTTCCTTCTCTTTTGCCTAGTTTAAGACAGTCTTAGCAGTGTGTGGCATTTTTGAACTTCTGTACAACTTGTGTGTGGCACAGGCTGGGCACTGCATGGCACTCTTTCAGTGTCGTCTCCCATGCAAAGGAGGCTAGTCATCCAACAGCTGCTGACCGGAGACCTTGCAGATTTGGCAGACGAAGACCTGAATAATCTTTTGCCAAAACTCATAAGCAAGCACCTGCCTACCAAGAAGAGCAGGAACAATCAGAGCCAGAAATCTGGCAGCAATGTTGCAGAGAAACAGCAGAGGAACCACATGAAGGATGCTGCTGGAAATAATTCGGTATGGAAGAACACCAAGCCAAATTCCTATATGGACAAATATGTCGTAAATGATGACGCATTGTGTTTTATGTCCCTGGAAAAAAATGTATCAACTCGGCTAACCAGGCATCGTGCAGAAAGACAGTTGGTTCAAGCTCTGAAAAAAGCAGTGTTTCCAGAGCTTAATCTGAAGAGCTATTTAAACTGCAAGTCTGACTTGGATGTGCAGACCATCAGATATCTTCTTAGTTTCAGAGCTACAGATGAGGCAAACGAACTAGAGCAGGCCCTTACCAAAGCCACCCAGGGGGAAAAGCGAAAGCAAATGACTCGGTACCAGGGCTCAGCACTGACCAAGCTAACAGGGCAGTCCCAAGCTGCTGTCCTGAAGAACAGCCATCGCATGGTCCCCACTAATCATAGACTACAGCGTATAGAGTGGGAGGATTAGAACCACACTGAGGCAATAAACATAGGTTGCACCGCACATTGCATTAGTCACCAAAGACCTTTTGCATCATTCATTCTTAGAAACTTCTTTTTAATGTAACCAGCACTACTTTGTTAGACTGCCATGGCTTTAGAAGTTCAGATAAAATTTGCTTTTAACTTTCCGTAGACAGGCTGTTTTTAGTAGTAGGATTTTTGGCATTTATCTGGCTGTTGGTAAATAGGATTTGTGTATGTTCTGTTCGAGGATGATTGTAGTGGTTCAGATGCACCTCCAGAACATTGGCTGATGGTATGGGCAGGATGTTTATTTGATTTTTATCAATTGTATTAGTATCCAGATAGTATCTATCTAAATCAGGACCTCTGTACACCATAATTGTGCCAAAAGAGCAACAGTTCTACACATTTCTGCAGCTTGCTTGGGTAGAGTCAAACTGCCAAAAATTCTGAATTTGTTTTGGAAATCTAAAGTCTAAAGAGAAGTAGTCAGGTGCATGTGGTGTTGTCTTTTTATGCTTTTTAAAAAAAATTTTATGTTCATCATGCAGGATTATTTTCCTAAGCACTTGAACTTGAAGTTGAACCTTCAGTTATGAATCCTAACAGTTCATTTGATATACGATATGCATTAACTAAAACGGGGCTGCATGAAAAATGTAAATTATTTATTTAAAATTCACAACGCACAATAGTTTTTATTTATTTATTTGTTTTTTTTCTGAAATTTGTATTTAAAAATAAGTAGAAATTATTGGCTTTAATGTATTTCTCAGGTTTGTAACCTTTAGTTCTACAGATCTGCTGTTGTGCAGGAACTGTTCAATTCTGGAGGTGTCAGTGTTCCATGGTTTTTAAATGCTCCTTTGGTAGTAATAAAGCTGCTCTGGGTGTCAGTTTTGACCAATGAAGCGTTGTGGAGAGACCTTTTTTGTTGTCTTTTTTTAAATGTTTTGATGATGTCAAGATAAAAGCATTGTAATAAAGCATTTAAACTGCAAAAGTGCCTCCTTTTAATTGTGCTTTTATTATAACTTTTTCATGTGGATTAAGTCTTTATGAAGAGCATTATTTTTGTGAAAATTACTGAGTATGTCTGCACTTCATATTTTCGTGTAGGTTACATGGCTACATTGTAATTTAATGACCTTTGGTTCCTTTCTGCGCACTCTTCCTTAAATTTTTCCTTTTATTTTCGCTTTCCCTTCTTGTAAGGTAATTTTACATTGAGCTGGGGTATGTTGCATTTAGCAGAATCAGCGTGTGTGCGTGCGCACATTTTGTGTGTCTGCTGTCTTACTACTGATTAACTGACATGACGTCCTTATTCATAGTGGCAAGTACTGTTACACAGGGTATGAATGAGTAAGTGGTGACGTGCGCCCAAGTGAGATGCCTCAGAGCTGTCCCTCTGATTGTTAGATTTTTACATACAGTCATGGCTTGTTGGTGTCCTTACTGCTCATTTTATACTTTACATATGCAGCCAACCTGTAATTTGACTTTACTTCATATACCACACTGTTCACATACTTACACAGTAGCCTAGTGTTTGCATGCTACTTTGTGTTTGTCACACTACCAGTCATTAAAATATTTGGGTTTGTGCTGCAAGTAGTCTTGTAACAACTGTTTATCTTTAGAGAGGCTCAAAAGGGACCGTCATGCTAATGATCTCAAAGAAACATTTTGTTTATTCAGATACTAAAACTGAGATGGTTTATTTATAACTTTTACATGGTTTACTGGTGATGCTTGTACTATGCTGTTTAAACACAATATTTGATTTTTCTTTATACATTTTTATTGTTCACATCAGTACTATATTCACATTTTTGTTGTATTACAATCTTTCTAAATCTTCCAATCTAGTGTACCCAAGTCTATTTTAAATGCATTAATATTTCAATCAGTCTGGCCATATTTAGTCTCAGTAGGATTTAATTGGTACATACATAATTTGTAAAATGATCCTAATGGCTGCATTCATGAAAAGTGTTCCTGATCCCAAAATGTTAGCATAAATATATAAACAAAACCTACATATGGTCTTGACCACTTGTAAAGTGACCATGATGTCTGAAAGATGATTAGACATGACTGCACTTGAAGTTAATTACTTACTAAATAATTGTATAACATAAAATAAATCACATTAAATTCAACTCAGTGTAATAATACAGCCTGTTATACATAGACACTTTCCATTTAGAAAATTCCATATAGAAACCTGGGGCAGCTGTTTGTGGAATTTTTTTTTTTTAATTAGAAAATAGTTTATGGTGTGCAATAGTCACTGGTGGAAATGGCTGATCTTGCATCTTGCAATGCATTGCATTGTCTTTAAAGTTTATAGATGTACATCATCCCAGGAGGAATAGATGTCATAATTTGTCTAATGCCTTGCGACACATTTAAGGTGCACAACACCAGCTGGAAGTTAAAAAAAATGTATGCCCTATTGCAAACTCCCCAAAGTTACTGGCACAATCAGCTGTACACACATTTGCATCAGGGCACGATCTAATGATGCATTTGCATATATACATAACTACCATTCAGTCAATGTGCAGTTGATCTAGGGGGACTGTGGTAGCCTAGCGGTTAAGGTACTTGACTATGGACCAGAAGGTCCAGGGTTCAAATCCCATCTCTGTCAAGCTGCCACAGTTGGGTCCTTGAGCAAGACCCTTAACCCACCATTGCTCTGATTGTAAGACTGTATTAATTGTAAGTCGCTCTGGATAAGGGTGTCTGCTAAATGCTGGAAATGCTGGAATGATTAAGAATTAGGCCGTCTTCCTACTAGAGAACCAGTGCAGGGCAAAGTACTGCATGTCTTTAATTCGAACACCCGACTTCTAAATCAGCTAATGATGGGCTTATTAGGGTGTACGTAAACACAGCCAGAATGATCCTGATTGGATTACGCTCGACGTGCTTTCATTCGGGATGCGCTCTTAGGCTGCACAGCTCTGTAAGCCCCGTTAGTTTTATCCGTGGCTGCTTCTTGACAGAAATAAGATTATTACCTGTGTAAGTGAAAGCCAATTTAGTGCTTCAACTACAGAGCCAGGCCTGCTTTCATTAATCTCCACCCTGTGAATAAGTCTGTTGAAGTGCAGCTACGGATGCGTGGAGAGGCATCAGTGTTCAGTTTGCCGTGCCTTAGTCATGGCTCCTGCATTAGTGCAAACAAAGCCCCCAGCAAACTGTGCAGCCAGTCAAGCATTTGGTCTCTTATGCTGTTTGTTTTACAAGGCCTCGTCGTCCTGCTGTTAGAGCGAATCAAAAAAAACAAAAATCCAGCGACGTGCCAAGTGCCCAGCCTTGCCCGGGCCGCTGAGCACGAGGATGATGACAGGGTTGAGTCGGTGAGGAAGAGGATCAGTTGTCAAGGCGATCAGCACAGAACGGAAGAGTCCACTGATAGGCTGGTTGGCATGGCAACTTGAGAACAGCCAGAGGGAAGGTTCATTATAAGCAGCATGACGCAAACTCAAAACAATCTAACGACAAAGGGATTTGAAATCTAATAGCTCTTAGTTCGTCGTACGATTCTGAGAGACAGAGAGACAGAGAGACAGAGAGACAGAGAAAGAGAGAGAGACAGAGAGACAGAGAGACAGAGAAAGAGAGAGAGACAGAGAGAGACAGAGAGAGACAGAGAGAGAGAGAGAGAGACCCGTTTTATTAAATTGTAGATCAGATTGTCAAGTTTCACTCTGGCTAGATATGAAGGTCCATCAATCTGTCGCCTTAATGTGGATTGAAAGAGCCGTATAAGGGTTTTATTGGGTTTTTTTTTTGTTTGTTTGTTTTTTGTTTTTTTTTTCCGCTTGTGCTCGAGGCGAGCATGCCTTTGCACGTTCACGTCGCAGCCGTGGCGCGGACGTTACCTCGAACACGATTCGTTAATAGGTGTCCTGTGTGCGTGCGTCGCATGGGCAGTAGATTGACGCTGAGCACCCACGTTAGGTCATGCAAATATTGGTCAGGTCAAGTATCAGTCATGCTGGGAGGGTTTAAAGGCTGAGATTTCCCATGAGTTAGCTGAGATGAGAGACTCTGTCACTGTGACCTTATTAACGTATCTTTCCACTGGTAGCTACACTGCAACGGCATGTCTTTTACACGATCAGAGACCCAACTGGAGCATCCCTAGTTCGACCTTAACCCGATTTCTTCTCACCTATCTGAACATGTGATTCGAGCGACTGTGAACAACACTAACAGTTTGACGTCCTGTTCAGTCCACAGTGTACCTGGGGTAGGTTCCAAACCCACCACGACCCAAAGGGATTGGACTTGAGCTTCCTGTACACTCCCTCTGGAGCAAATCTTACAGGTTCTGGATGTTCCAGACAGTACCTTAACCACGAGGCTACCACAGTCCCGGTGTTGGGGGTCACATGTTACAACTCATTATAGTGACCTAATTACTTTTCCCTGAAATTAAGTCATGTCATTCAGTACAGATTGAATTCCTGTTATGCAAAACCCAGAAGCTATATATTCTATATATTCTATCTACATATTCTAACCAGAAGACCCTCTATATATTGAGAAGAGGTGACACATTCAGGAAAGTGTACTTTCTAGATGGTACATCTTAAATTGGAATTTGGGGAGTTCAAATGCACTGTTCTTAAAAGTACTTTCAAATCTGAGTCATTTGGTGAAGTTTTTCCGTTCGACTATATCGCTGATCTCTAACTGTTCACATAAAACTGTATTATCAGAGGTTATGTTCGACAAATGAAGGAAAAAAAAAAGAAAAAAAGAAATGCATTGTGCAGGGTAACTGTCTAAAATCTATTTGTCCCGTCACAGGAACATAGTTTAGCAGGTTTTGTACCAGCGTATTTCTCTACCCTACCTAATCCGAGGCACGGTGCCACTCTGAGCTGTTGTGTTTGCACAAAATGGAACTAATTACAATTCCATCATAGTCCTGGGTTTTTCCACTTTTCTAAATACGCTTGATTTTATTCATTCTTTAATCAGTCATTTTTCAACAATTAGGCCCCGCAGTCGTTCGCGCAGGGTGGAGATTAATATGAAACACGAGCCCCTCTTGAGTTCGTCGAGTATTCTTTGCCGGATTGCGAGCTGTCATCATGAAAGCAATGAATACCAACAGGAAATCAGCTCAAGGATCAAAAGGATGAGCTGAAGTTGGCATTGTGAAAGAGGCTGCGAGCATGTTTATTCATCAGCTTTGGTCTAGGCTTTGCTTCTCACTTCTTCCTTCTTCGAAATTATTCATCATCATTCCTGCAGTTCATAGCTCTGGTAGAGCAGAACAAGCTCGGTCTTCATCTGATCCATTTCACTTTTTCAGCTTTGCTTTATGCATTGCTACAGGGGAGGGGGTGAAAAGAGAGATCGAGAGAGAGCCACCGGTCTTTGTTGTTGTTTTTGCTGGGTTTTTTTTTTTTTTTGCATTCTTTTTCCACATGGGCAGAATTACAAGTGCAACTTGCGTGCGTCATCACATCGGGTTCATGCTACTCTGAGCTCTCCCCTGGATGAGACGGCTGGCTTGAGAGACAAAAGGCAAGCTATCTCTCCCTGCCACCTCTCCAAATAGCTTTCAACACGCAGGCATGACTGATGCCTGCTGACCAGTGCTGGATAACACTTCCCCTGTTTCTAGCTTCTGTCATGCCTCTCTTGCTCTGCCATTCTCAGAGTGATGGGAGGGAATGGCAGCCTTGCAGACTGTCCGTTGATGAAGGCGAAACACAGAGCAGCTGGAAAGCTATCCACAAGCTACCTAGCGATATCGGTTTACAGTCATCCAAACTCTTAGAGCCAGTACCGCGTTTGGCAGATACATTTCTAAAGTGCGGCTTACGGCAGATTAGCAGTACAAGGCCCAAACACGAGCCGCCAGAGGTTCCGGGATCCCAGAGCGGCAGCTTGGGACGTATTTTAACCCTATGTTGTGTTACTCAATTGGAGTTTCTTACTTAAGATGTCATTAAGGACAACCGAGTGAGCCTATCTGTGCTGGAATTTGGACCCTGGACCTTTTTTGATCTATAGTCCTGCATCCTCTAAAGTCCATACTAGGATAACAAACAAAGGGTATCCAGAAGTAACAGTCTGGCCGACTGGACGAGTTGAATGAACCTTCCAGTGTTCACCCCTAACCCTTTTTGAGGTCAGTTTCAATGTGAAAGTCTATGTGAGCTGTCGTCTTGCAGGAAACCTGCTCGTTCTTGAACAGCGTTTGAAATCCAAAAGGCACTTTCCACGAATGTCCAAGACTAAGACACTGTTAGTGTCTGGCGTCATGGCATTTAATTATAAATCAGGCCTAATTGCTGCTTATATACATGGCTTGCTCTGAATTACGTTCTGATGTTTGACTTGGCGCTTCGTAAAATAAACAGCCCATATTCAGTGTTAGGCAAACGCGGAGCACAGCTGCAAATTAACTGTGCTTCATGTGGCCCTTGATCCTAGAACAAGTGCAGTCACAAGCCTGACTCATCAGCGCTGTGAATAAATGTAGGTTTTCAGAGGACTGAAGCAGCCTTAAGGCACCAGGCAATTAAATGTGATGCTGAAGTTGGAGTATAAATCAGAAGCGGGAGACGGGTTTTTGCAAGCATACACTGAAATGGCACACCTTCCGTTTAATGCGTTCTTTTCAGACAGACCCATTGTTAACAGGTGCACAAGAATTAAGCAAACAGCCATGATAGATCTATAGACGAGCACTGGCAATAGAACAGGATGCTGTACAGAGCTTTAAAAGGCTTTTGCTGTGGAAGGAAATGTCCAAGAGCTTCAACGTGTCAGTACTAAACAAATATGCCCCACTAGCTCTCTGAATTAAACCACCGTTTTCGGTGCGAAAATAATCATCTTCTTCTTTTTGGAGCTTCTGTGGCTGAGCAGAAAGGCACAAGCCAACAATCACCATGTCATGGCCAAATAAAGCTGAATTAGTGACCGTCTTGAATGATCGTTCCTCACACAAACCAGGTTTTGCGTACTTGTATTTTAATAGGGGGTCACAGATCCATGGTTTGATCCCAGTATGGACTGCACAGGTGTGAAGGTTGCAGGTTTCGCTGTTGGTTAGATCCTACATCCCTGAATTGGATTCCAAGGATATGAAGATGGTTGGATGAATGTGTTTTAAATCCAGAACAACACTATGTACCGAACAAAAATAGAAATGTTTTTACTCCCATTTTTCATGAGCCAAACATTTTCTACACAAAAGGCCCCTTTCTCTGAAATATTGCTCACAAATTTGTTTACGTCTGTGTTAGTGAATCTCTTCTACTTTGCCGGATTAACTCATTCACCTCACGATATCAAGATGCTCATTAGACATGATTATTGCACAGGTCTATCTTAGGCCGCCACAATAAAAGGTCAGTTTAAAATGTGCAGGTTTATCACACAGCACAGGGAGAGTACAATTGGTATCTGGACTGTAGGAACGTAGACCAGAGCTGTTACCCGTCAAATGATTTTTCAGTTCTCTACCATAAGCCATATCCAAAGGCACTTTAGAGAATTTGGCCGTATGTAATTCCAACCGTCCTCTCCAAAGCAGACCACGTGTAACAACAACAGCCCAGGACTCCACATCCAGCATCTTCACCTCTAAGAGACCAGCCATCAGGACAAATGCTGCGACAATCGGCTTGCATAACCAAAGAATTTCAGCACAAACTGGCAGAAACCTTCTCAGGGAAATTCATTTTCGTGCTCATGGTCCTCATCGGGGTCTCCACCTGTCTGCAGTTCGTTGCAGTAACTGACCTGAGTTGACAGATGCTCACATTTGATGGTGTATGACATGTTGGAGAGACGTTCTCTTTACAGGGGAATCCTG
>JAYJMA010093777.1:0-38901 GCA_036873895.1 Parotocinclus cabessadecuia
ATCTAACTTTCTGTATTACTACCTGTCAAAAGTATGATACAATTACAGTCTCTGACAGCACACACATCCTCAAAAAACACTCACAAGTATGCACACACGTCACTTTCTGCCCTGCCATTCTGTCTGCCTATAATTCCCTTATTGCAGCTCTTTCCTAACATCCTTCATGCGCCGCACTAATAATGTGCTATTAGCATCCGCACTCCTGATTCCTGCGTTAAGAGCTCCACTCTTTAGGAATCAGTTCTGAAGCTCTGAGCCTGTGTGTGTGTGTGTGTGTGTGCATGTTGAGAGGGAATGTCAAACCACTGCTGTTAAACTGAATCCAGAACGCTAATGTTGGAGCGAACATAGCGACACGTGCTAATTTCCAGCCCTCACTCTCGCCAGCTATGGGGTCTGTGGACGCTTGTTTGTTTCCCCGGCTAAATATGAAAATTTCAACACAGAGCAGAAAGACTGTCTTTTTGTGTTTTTATTTTACGTAACTTATGATGGTTTTGTCAGAACAAAGCCCCTAGCCCTTTAACCGATACAAAGCTATACAGTGTGGATTTTCTGGTGGTCTGAAACAGATTAATTTAATTAGCATGATTACTATTTTATGAACTTATCAAACCTTCTGTAACATATTAACGACGAGCACCAGGGTACCATTGTATTTTTGTGTTAGGTCATTCTCAGAACTGCAGTGACACTGATATGGTGGCGGTTTGTTAGTGTGTGTTGTGCTGGTATGATTGGACCTTAGTGTAGGTAACATCCTGTGGGCACTGGTAAGAGGATAACTTATAAACTGTGCAACAACAGATGAGCTACGTATCTGATTTTTCATGGACAAGGCGTACACTCTAGCAATGCGGTAGATAGACATAGTGTTTTAATACTCCAGCAGCACTGCTGTGTCTGTTCCACTCATACCAGCAGAACACAAACTAACACACCACCATTACATCAGTTTAGCAAAAGTACACCTGAGAGTAAATGACAGAAACTTTTAAAAAAGCCTTTTCTTTATCATTATTGCTTGTTTTTGTTAAGAGCAGGAGTGGTGTTGATGTAAAGTGTTCATTTAAGAGCTGTTTCGTCACTCTGCATTTAAATGCAGCAGGGAACCCGACTGTAACGATAATAATTTCAGTGTGACCTCGAGTCAGTTTTATTTTGTTTTGTTTTTTTTGGTTCATCTACCTCTGACTTATTTTGCATTTTAATTAAGTACAATTATATAATTATTATAGCTAATGGAGGATGGGTCCCTTTTCTGAGTCTTGGTCCTCTCAAGGTTTCTTCCTCCTAAATAAGGGAGTTTTTCCTTTCCACTGTCTCCATAGGCTTGCTGAGACTGGGATTGGCCTTTTTTAGATAATATACTGTTGTAAAGCTGCTCTGAGACAATGCTCCATTGTAAAAAGCGCTGTATAAAGAAATTTTGATTGATTAATTGATTTTGTATAGCAAGCTTAACAAAGACATTGTCAGAAAGCAGCCTGTTTGATTCATGCATTGCTTATGCCTTTAAGGGCATCATGTTGTTATGGGCCGTACTTGTAACCGAAGAGCTTGTGGTTTCTCAATGGGACCTGACATTTCTCCTTAGCAGTAGGGGTGCGCAATATTGAAAATACTTGATAGCTCAATATTTTCTGGGAAAAGTTGTTTGAACCAATCTCTCTACAGAATTGCCACAGTTTCTCACCCAATGTATTTGGTGACAGCAATTGTCATGCTTAGCCGTCTGTTCTTGTTCATGACATTTATTTCACATAATGACTCAGCTAAAGTTTGCTGAGTGTATTTTTGTGCTGGTACCTTGAGCAACCCTAGACAGGGCACCAATCGATTGTAGGGCGCATATACTCACACACTGAGGGGGAATTTGGAAGCCTGTCTTTGCTCAATTTGGAATCACTTGCAATAACCTAATGAGAGCAAGAAGACCAGCTTGGTGTGAGTCCTACCTGTGAAGTCTCGAAATGACAAATGACTAAGCCCTGAGCAACATCCCTGAGAGAAATGTAACAGAATCTTGCTGATATCGTACCTACAAGTCCCAAGGTTTGACAGGATAATGCTTGCACAGTTTCATCCTTAGACGAAGCACACATGTCACGTTTACTGTTTGTTGTGCAGATAACCTCCTGTTTGTAATTCGTGATTGGCTATGTGCAGTGTCGGTTATATGCCGTCTACTTGTCACAGTATCTAAGACTCGGGCATGCTGAGTGATGAAATGTATCAGACTTTACAGCAATAGAAAGAAATCTGGCTTGTGAAGCTAGAATTTTGTCACGTATGGAAAACAACTGAATGGCATACACTGATAAGACAAGATTAAGAATTATTTAGTCTTGGCTAATAAAGATTCTGGGCTAATAAGATTACAGCATATTGTGGCAGCTCAGTCAAGCTGGGATTCAGTTGTGTGATGTTTTAACTGTTGGACAGTAATGGTCTAGGACAAACGTCGTCTGCAAGACATTCTACAAATGAAGCGATGTGCAAAGCAAGCTTGCATCTAGTATTTGGAGAGAAAGTTGAAGTTTAGCTTCATATGCATAGATATGCAAGGACTCTACATACCGAGAGCTGATAGCATCACAAAGGTGACTAGTACAGAGGTAATAACAGAAAAACAAGGAGCAACACTTACTATAGTCTTGATTGTAGTATTTTGTGACACAGTAATGTAAACAAGAGATCTTCTGGGATCAATGGGAAATATCAGTGGGAAACAAAAACCTTTATGAAAACAAAAACCTGGAACTCTTTACAAGCACACTTTTCCTAGATTATAGGGACTTCAATCGGGGTAATCTCCTGACCATAATGTTTTACCGTGTTATTTTGTTAAAAGAGTTTTTCACCAGGTTATCTTACAAAAATAAGATTGCAAGGACATGGGGACTGTATTGGATTAGTGTTTAAGGTTCAGGATGGTGGAACATAAGGTCTAAAGTCCAAATCCCACCTCTACCAAGCTACTACTGTAGACCCTGAACCCAAAATTGCTTGGATTGCTACAGTCATAATTGCTAAGATTGTCTGAGTTGTAGGATAAGGGTTGTAAAATATCTAAATGTAACAACAAGAACATATAATCTGTACTAAACGTCTTGTAAATGGTTTTATAATAATAAAACAGTAATCACTTGAGGATAGAGATCTGTTTCCAGGTATATTCTGTGTGGATCATGCAATATTTACAGTTCCATTTACATTTACAGCCTTTAGCAGACTAAATGTTTCATTTGAGTTCATTGAATTCATTGCCAGCTTGCTATTTTAACCAGGACTTCCATATCGGACCACAATACCAGTTTGCAATGCAAAACCTACCCACGGTTACTATGCAGCTCTCTCTGTTTGGTCTCATTGAGAAGACAATAGCCAGTACCTCCTCCATATTTTGGCCTGGACAATTCGGTTTATTTCAGCAACTCTCAGTACTTTCTGGAATTAAGCTTTTGCGAAAGAAAACGATGCCTGGTGAGTACCTAAAAATATAAACGTATGATTATCCAGTGCAGAATTGCTACACCGTTACATCATTTAGTGTCAACCACTGTCGGTGTAAGAAGCAGGAGTGTCATTTATTCCTGATACATGCACCCACACATGACAACGGAAGTCATAATTATCTTGTTTTCTTCAATATCCAACTCATTATCTGCATGCTACTCCCAGCAGAAAGCAAACATGCATGTATTTGTGTCTAACTAGGTAGCCTACATGCTAATGTCTGTCAAATTTTGGTCCTGATGGGCAAGAAAAAATGTATAATGAGGTGTTTCTGCTGCTCTAACGCACCTGAGTCAGCTCCAGAGCTAATTGCGAGCAGGCAAAACACTAACAATGGGGAATACAGTAGATCTGCTCAATATGTTGTTAAATAATTAAAAAAAAAAGACATTTGAAATGATCCAGCAGCACTTGAAGCTACATGGAAGAAAGTCAGGTGATATGACTTCCCCCATTTAAAACAGTGTGTATGGTTTAAATGTTGTTCACTGTTTGTGCCTGAATGGACTTGGTCAGTTTATATAAATATATAAAGATTTTTTATCGACACTCTGCTGTCATCATTCCTTTCTTCGCTCTGTTTGTCAGTCAGAGTAATCATCCAAAGTTTTTGCAAAATGCACACAACTGGAACATGTGTGTGTATACAGTGTCGGGCTATACTTGTGAAAACCTTGTAATGTTCTTGTTATGTTAAGGGAAACCTGACAAATTTTACTGGAGAGAACTGTTTAAGGGTCATCACTTCTTTAAATGCTATAAAAAAGGGCAGGTTTTATAAAAAAATAAAATAAAAGATCCAAAATGGTTGCTTTAGGTTACTGAGGTTAATGTCGGGGTTGCATGTAGGATAGCATTTATTAGCCACAGTTCTCCTTGGTTGCAATTGCCGTGGGGTTTTTAAGGCTGACAGAACCTATTTCGTCCAATGATCGAGACTGAGTCTGAGATCTAAGGCGAAATTAACATTTATTTGCTTAAACTCATGAATAAAATGAACATATGAGGAAATCTCCTAGTCTCTTACAGAAATAATCCATTCACTCTCATTGCACATAGTAACTTCCTATTTCTCAACTTTGCTTAGATAAGAATTTACTACCCTATTAACATTAATAATTCCACATTCCATTATGAACAATGCCTTATGATTCAAGAAATTTATATAGGTTTGTGTGTGTGTGTGTGTGTGTGTCTGTGTGTGTTCACATCAGCAAGAGCACAACTCATTGGGGCTACTGTTGAAAAAAGACTGAAATGGCAACCCACCCAAAGAAAGACAGCAAAAGTTAAATATTCATTTTGTGACTCGTTTAGGCAATGCTGTGTCAATGTTGTATTGTTGTTGTGTTTCCCTCAAGTTGGGGCGGAGAAGTGTGTCCTGTTCATGTTGATACTAAGGAAAGCCAAAAGCAAGAAGTGGAGGAAAAGACCCTCCTGAACTCCAAAGACCACACCCATTAATTCCAGAGCTCTTTGGGTCAGTCAGGAATAGTTCTGATGAAGTCTGTTTTTGGGGTTGCCATGGTAGTCTTTCTGCTCATCTAGGGTTAAAAGTTTTGGAAATGTTTCCACCTGCTAGTTACTTCTGACCCTGACTGCATCAGCGCTAACACTGTTGACCCTATTTTGTCCCCCCTTTTGTTTTCCTTGTCTTGTCTTTTTCTTAGTTAATGTAGGATTTTCAGTTTGGGGAACAATGTTGTTTATGTTTCTGGGTATTTTTTATCTTGTGTGTTGGTCGTTTATGTGTGTTTTGTTTGCATTTTTGTTCTGGTGCTCCTGGAAATGCACCTGAGAGGCTACGTCAGGCACGCCAGTACCAGACTTGGTACTCTCATTCCCCCTTAGCTAGGCTTGATTTAATTGTGTATTTGTGTGTGTGTGTTTGTGAGCGTGATAATTTGTCATACCTGCATAGTTTCACTCCTTATTGCTAGGCAGGTTTACAGTTATAAATAAGGCTATAGAACTATGTCAGGTGTGTTATAAGTGATCCTGCATGTGTGTTTGCGAGGAGGCATCTTTTCTCCATGTTGTTATAGTATGTGGACTAATATTGTGTCTCTGTGGTAATAAACACTTGCACCTTCCTTGCACCTGCTTTTTCTTGTCTGTTTTTGGCTACATGCAGCCTCGGTGTGACAGGATAAAAAAGCATTGCAATTTACCATACTTAAGCAAAACACACGGCAGATAATGACAGATCTGTCATTGCCTTTCCATACTTGGACTGAACATATAAGTGTTACATAATACATTAGGGGAAAGTTATAGCAGTTAAGTAGATGGTATAATGGACACTGTACTTTTGTTTCAGTTCAAGAAAGCTGTTTATATGCGCAAAAAAAGCCCACAAACAGTTTGCTGAGGATAAGAAGACTAAGATTACTGGAACCAGACCTGTGATCTGATGAGACCAAGATACACTTGTTTGGTTGAGATCATATCAAGTGTGTGTGGCGACAACCAGGTGAGGAGTGAAAAAACGAGTGTGTCTGCCTACACTCAAGCATGGTGGAGGGAATGTCATGGTTTGGGGACTGCAGGAGTGCTGCCGGTTGTTTGGAGTTCACTGAGGGAGTCATGAATATGAGTAAATATAAGTTCTAATAGCGCCTATTCACACTCCTATTTGGACTTTATTAGCTGCTTCCAAAAACATTCATTAATCAAGTTTATTAGACTATAGAAGGAATCCAACTGAATCTGCCAGACGCTCATATTTTTTCTGATTTTGTTCAATTTTTTTAAATTTGCATTCATATTCATTTCTGACTGCATTCCAGTCAATTTAATATATATTGTCATTATTCCATTGCTGAAACAACAGTATGTTTAATCTAATGGTGGTCTTGGGTAGATAGTGTTAGTAATCCATGTAGGAAATGACAAGTTAAAGTTTAACTAGGCATATTGATTGCTACATTTATTAAATGATGTATGCAACTCTGTAAATCCAACTCAAATCAGCCTATAATTATATATAGATTGTTACTTTTTTTGCTGCAGCTCTGCTTGGTGTGTTTTGACTTGCATTTGTGTCAGCTCCAATCTCAGACTCAGATCAAACCTACACTTCTGAAAATCCCATTAGCTTCATCACAAGCAAGTTGTTACAGCCCAGTAAGTCCTGAATGATTTGTAATCTCATCATTCATGCCACGTCTCGTTGGTTCCTGTCTGTCAGACCCGGTTCTGTCTCCATCATTAATCATGTGAGCAACATCTTTAAAGCAACCACTCGCCGGTCCGTCCAGCCGGTGGGTCTCTCTGTGCAGTTATATCAGGTCGCCTACCTTTCTGCATGCATACACAAATAGTGCAACTGCTTCCGAAGCGGTTTATTAAAGACGTTCATTGTGCTGCATTCATTAGCTACTTAGAACGAAAGAGTTCATTAACAGTGTATGCTTGCTGCTTAGCCTCAGCTTGAGTTTATCTCTTGTTCAGCTTCTGTTATCTGTATTCAGTATTGGAGATAGAAGCTAACACCACAGGTATCTCTGACTCTGCGGGACGCCAGATATAATGATGTTACCATCATCAGGTCACCACTGTTCTATACCTTTAACGTGATCTCTTTCTTTTCATCCTTCCTCCTGCTTCATTGCTTCTGTTCTTTGCTGTTCTCCCCACAGCTGGCGATAAACATTTCAGCTGACCCTTTCTTTTCTGAAAATGTTCAGAACACCTGCAGCAGTTTTGCATTCTATGGAAATTCAATCCTTTACAAATATGTTTCAGGCAGAGATAGGGCATTTTCCTAAATGTCAAATGCAATATGCAGGTATGCACAGTTTAAATACGTTCCGTGAAACATTTTGTTAATTGAAATGGATGTTCACCAGAAACTATTGTAGTCGCATAGTCTTTTTATGCTACTGTAATGTAAATATAAAAATATTTTCACAAGAAAATTGTGTACAAACGATATATAAGGCTCCAGAGATACTCATTAAAACATGAGTTATGATACATTAAATTATTATACACATTCTAAACCGTTTGTAGTTTTGGAAATTATGATAATTTTGCATAATAGAGTAGGGGAAAGTCATAGCAGTTAAGTGGATGGTATAATGGACCCTGTACTTTTGTTTCAGCCAAAGAAAGCTGTTTATACTGGCACAAAAAAGCCCACAAACTGTTTGCTGAAAATGGGAAGACTAAAAACATGGATTACAGAAACCAGACCTGTGACCTGATGAGACGCAAGATAAACTTCGGTTCAGATGGTATCAAGCGTATATGGAGGCCACCAGGTGAGGAGTACAAAGACGTTTGTCTTGCTGACAGTCAAGCATGGTGAAGGGAATGTCATGGTTGGGGCTGTATGAGTGCTGCCGGCTGTTTGGAGCTACAGTTCACTGAAGCAGCCATGAGTACTAACATGTACTGTGACATACTAAAGCAGAGCATGATCCCCTCCCTTCAGAAACTGTTCTGCAGGGCTGTGGTTTAGACATTAATGGCTGTGTGTTGAATTATTTTGAGGGCACAGCAAATTTACAGCTGTACACTGAATACTTTACTTTGTATTAAATGTATCTCTGTATTACATTGTGTAAAAAGTACTCACGTTTGTAGGTACTGTAGTGCGTTATTATTTTTTTTTACATTTCCTTATTATACTTGTTAAGAAGATATTGGCTCGTTGTTAAATAATGCTTAACTGTATTCGAATTTTTTTTATAATATTATTATTTTACTTCACAACCATTAAAAATAATGCCATATAAGTCAAAATAAAGTATTATAATCACGAATCAACTATTCTGGAAATGTAACCATTACAAAGTTCAAACAGTGGGGACCAGAACTTTAAGATCATTAGAGAAATCTCTTCAAGATATAATGCATTGGTTTTCATTGCAAAGCAGATAATAAACAACACAAGATGATTAAAAGGTTGAAAAGGGTTCTTGAGGATTGAGAACGGCAAGCATTCCATAATATCCCAAAATTGGAACGATGTGAAATCATGCTGGAATTTCAAGGATCATTAGGAACATTAGGAAGGAGAATAGAGCACTTTCCATAGTCTAATTAATTCTGAAATTATTGGGCTTTTTTCCCCAAGAATTTAACATTTCTCTCAAATTGATATACTGATGGTTTAGATAAGGTATAAGTTCCCCATAAAACCAAGGGAACCTAAAGTCCGGGAGACACAGGACCCAGGGGCAAAGAATTCTGGAAATAAACCACTTTGTGAATATAGTCAGGAGTCAGGAATTGGGGCATCAGAAACACAAGGCTTTAGAAAAAAATGGTACATTAAGAGTCTAATTGTAAGAGTACAATAAGAATATTGTAAGAGTACAATAAGAGAATAATTCAGGGAATTACACAGAATCCTGGTGATATTCTGGGGAAGATATAGCATTAAAGGAATATCAGAAGTAATTGGAGAATAGGACTTTGTTTTACATAGGACCCCACATTCCAAGAGAACATTTACACTTTAACCCAGTGCATCTTACAACTGATACAATCGTCCAAGGTCTCAGATATTCAGTGTTGGGGCTTGAAACCGCAACAATCTGGTCAATAATGCATTACCTTTACCACTGAGCCACAATCACCTGCCACAAAGAAACATGTTTCTTGTACATATTTGGCATTGGAAACCCTGGATCAGACATTGGATCATGGGTAAATATTAGGGATGCACCAATCGTTTAGGTTATAAAACCAATTCTGTGCTTGTCACATGGAGCTTACCCTTGTACACTTGTGATGCCGACAATGACACAAGCACAGCCACACATGAACAGCACAGTGCTTTGACTGACAGTAATTCAAAATTCAGTTCATGTATATAGAGAGCTGTAAATTAATTCAATGCAGTTCAGCAGCTTGTATGTTTGTATCCAAGTCCCAGGGTTTAGCAGGTGCCTCAATGATCTGTTTACTTTGGGCTTCTTGTGCGTCTACGATCTGATTTATGTGTCTTTGTATTAGTTAATAAAAGCTCACATTGTGTTTTTGATTGTGCTGTACCATTTATACAGAGAAATTTGCAAGAGTAATAGTTTGTTTTAATGCTTTTAGTTACTTACACTAGTGACATTTAAGACTGGGACCTGAGTGGGGCGAGCTGCAATTACAAGTTCTTGCACCTTTGTACTGACTGGTAAAAGGCTCTTATCAAGGCTGTAAGCAGGTTTACTGTGATTGATATTTTGTGGCTAAACAGCCACAAGCTTAAGATAGTGAGAGAACAAAGACAGGTAAAAGCTAACCACTCCTGCTATATTTTTTTGGCAAGTGTTTTTAGTATGCTGTCGTTTATAATTCTTAGACAGAAAGAAAATCGTAATGAGCCGGTTAAATATTTTTAAAAATCAGAAATTGGATTTGGACATATTCGGTTAATTGGTGTCTCTAAAAGTGGCCCTTGGTGTGTGACTGTGTGTGTGTGTGTGTGTGTGTGTGTGTGTGTTTGTGCCCTATGATGGATTGGCACCCTGTCTAGGGTTGTTCCTGCCCTAGAGTTGCCAGTGACCTCATGTGGATTAAGAAGATAATGGATGGATGGAAAATGGATTCGGCCATTCAATTTGCAATCCATGCTACTTTAGTACTTCTTGAACCTTTGATACTTAAAACCAATGAAACTTTGAGTTTGATATTACCAAAAAAATGTTTGAAACTTTTATATTCAGTCTAAATGATCCCATTGAGGTTCCATAGCATGTTAAAGCAACTACTGTTTTACCTGTGTGATTCTTAAATGGAATATAATTTTCTCACAAACATCAAACCACTCATTCTATACCAACTGGACATGTTAACAGGGCTTCAGCCTAGGGCTGGCCTGAAGGGCTGAACAATATCAGAGAATTGGAAACAGGCCATTGGTTTCGGCCATGTTGAACACCAATTGCTGGAAGGCAAAGTGGCAGGAAAAAAAGACCAGGGAGAGACTAGAGGGAGCAAGCAGTTTCTAAATAAAATGTTCTGCATTACAAAACACATTATTAACATCATAAACACATCATTTTTACATGTTTAAAATGAATAGTCAAATGCAGAGTGGCTGAAGCCTGATTTAAAAGAAATCCTTTAAAACCTAAAAACCTAGAGTAATTATTTTTATGATTATTATTTGTATTTATTATTATTTTTAGTATTATGATGATGATGATGGTGATGATTATTAAGACTATTAAGATTATTATTATTATTATGATTATTTTCTGATTATGATTATTCTCAATTATTTTTTTATTGATGTGTCTCTTATTTTCAATAAGGCTCATTAGCTGTTACATGTTGAAGGAAAACTCCTCCCCTTATCAGAACAGTAGGAGTTTTGTAAATGTCGATCTAACAATAATCAGGGTAGAAAAGATGAGGGAGGAATATGATAACATTTTGATCATGTTAAACAGTATGCTTCCAAGCTCATAGCCCCAAATCTATTTTTTGTGTTAATATGTTACCAAGTCCCCTGCAATGTAATGGCACTCAGTCCAAACTGCACTTCTGCCTTACGCACATATCCAGTATAACTCTTGACTTAATGGGAAAATGATCGTTATAACGCACTTCTGGAAGTGAATAAATAAAAACCTAGGTATAGGTTTTGTTTCAATTTAAAGGGCGGCTCACATGACCCAATTTATTGTGTTTAATATGCCAAACACCTTGGCTGGAATATAAAAATAGATGAATTGACAAAGAATAACTCAGCAAGAAGGGGTTATTGGAATGGAATGAAACTTTATATGAGTAACGATGATGTGTAGAAGTGGTTACAATATTCTAACAAAGGATGTGTTTATTGAGAAGAAACTGTACTATTAAAAGAAGGCTCTGGTTTGGTTGCCTCTAGTCTTGATGCAAGAAGAGATAAATTTACTGTTGAACTCCAGCATATTTACCCACATATGTTGAAACTGGGACTGTAGTTCCTGCACACTCACCATGCTGAATGTCTCAAAGTCCAGTACATTTTTACCACCACAGTTCCAGTTAGCATTGGATGAGATACAGATTTAACTCTTTTTTTTCATTCAAAAACTATATATTGAGACATGAAACAAAATAATGCTTGTTGAAATTTCTCTTAATCATATGGGTTGTTGTTCTTTGATTAACAGTGTGGTAAAAAATAGTGATCACACAGATGGTGCTCTGAGTTTCTATTGACTCATAATCATATCTGCTCTAAGAAAGGGCAGGTAAGTAAAACTCTCACAAGCTGCACTTTCTATCAATTGTTTATACACAGGCTGCCCTGTGAGTTTGTAGGTCATGTAGCAGATGTGTGCCTGAAAGAAGAATGTAAAGAAATCATGTTTTCTGGTAAGATGAATCATCCAAATCCTCCACATACTCTACATTTCTCTCTTGGTGGATAATCTGGAGTTACCAGGGATCAAAGCTAATCTGTTTTACATCAGGATTTTCTTTCAGAGAGCATTTCCAGACAAATCTGTCTCCCTCCAGGTCACACGAGCACTTAGCACTCAGAACTATACTTGCTATTAGTGCAGAGTAATCAGTGCTTTGCTTTTAATGCAGATCTTTTCCCTTCCTCAGCATTAAAGCCAGGCAGGGCTTTGCCCTCTTCCTGGACATATACTGAATATTTTGTATTTTTCAGAAGATGTTGTGTTTTTTTCAAAATTATGCTCTGATCCTGATGTATTATCATAGTATATCAATATTTTATTTAATCTAAACTGCAACTTGCCAATAAAGCTATTAAAGTACAAATCCAAATACAAAGTCTGGGACAGTCCCATGCTATGAGAGACCCTAGCTTTTGGACTTATTGCTCATAACAGTTTGGATCCTTTTTGTCTTGGTCTGGAGCACACAGCATGTGTCCATTTTTATACATTTTTGAAGACCTAGAATACTGATTCATCTGAACACAATACATGTTTCCACTGAGTGACGATCCATCCCAGTTTCCCCCGAGGTCCAGAAGGGTCAATGTTGTTTCTGGACATGGTAAACATGAGGCTTCCTTTTTGTACGGTAGCATTTTAAGTGGCATTTAAGTGCCACAACTCTGTATTGTAGTGTTTAATAAAAGTTTGGCAAACTAATCCCTTGTCCATGTTCTCTTAGCCATTGTTGAATGGTGGATCTTGATTCAGTGCCGCCTGAGGGTTCGAGAGACCGCCTTGGTCTTTTATGCGCTGAAATTCCTTTTGATTCCTTAATGCTTATATTTTAATGATAATACACACTGTACAGGAAAAAAAAATATCAATTCCCTCCGGTCTTTTTTTGAGGAACATTGTTTTTAAACTTAAATCAATAATTTTATCATGCATTTGTTGATTGACTGGAGCTCCTCTGCCCACCCGTTTCCCCATAGACCATAACCATAATTGTTATGATACGGGTTAGGACCCAAGGATGCGGGAAAGAAGGGACCCCATGACGTATAATAATAATGAGGAAATAACAAAAGAGGCAGAGCAAAAGGCTCTCCAAATTACAAAAAGGCAAAAAGGGGAAATCACGCAGCGTCCCAAATGGGAATGACACCCACAGCTGGTGTGAGCTTGAATCGGTGGCAAAGTGCACCGATACGGCAGAGGGAAGACGTGCGGTGAGCACGAGAAGGGGCTGATTGGGGACACTTCCCAAATCGGGTGGGGCGGAGGAGCTTTGGAATGCCAGAGGGCGAGCATCAGTTCGAGCGTGCGATAGCGCATGAGGAAGACGGGCAGCCAGCATGAGTGAACTCGGTAGGGACCGAGCGTGGACGGGGACAGGAAACCCTGGATCTGTCCATAGGGGACCTATGATACCTCCGGGGTTTCCCTCGTACACATCTGTCGGCTCTGTGCGCCCCGGGAAGTCACCTTCGATCTGGTGGATGGGAATATTTGCAACGAGCATCCGCCAGACAGTGAGCGACCGAATGAGGGGCATGCTACGGTTTACGTGTTCGCTGAGGCGAATAAAGTGACGCGAGTGAGACATTCTGTGACGACGCTGGGGCTCACACTTATATATTAGAGACCCCAGGTCTTTGTTATCACGTCGTCAATTGAGCACAGAATAAAATCCGCCTCACCAATTGCTCTGTAGCGGTAACGGAACGGCAGAGCGTGCCGGGGCATGAGGTAGGCCTCCTAACACATATAACCAGGAACCATACAGTATAAGTACATTTAGGTTGCATTGAGCTGAAAATCACCTTAACCGTTTTAGTGACGTTAAGAGCTCTTTTAAATAAAGGTAGAACGGAAAAAAAGCTGCAAGGAAGTGCCATAGCTTGTCAAAGCCCGCCTACTCGTGCTTTTGATGGATCGTGTAATTGTAGATACTAGAAAAATAGCTCAGAGGGGCTGGTGGTATGGATACAGAGATAGAGAGGGCATATGGGATTCGGTGTGACTGATGTGAACTGAAATCTCATTGCCCAAGCTGAACAGATGTTGCCACAACCATTAAATCACCATACAGAGGCCTTTCATTAGGCTGGTTTAAGCTAATACAGCCTCAGTATCCTTCATTCTCCGGCCTCGACATTTTATTTCACATCAAAGAGAGTAAAAAAGCAGGGGCAGGCAATTGACAGGTTATTTCTCTTGCTTTCTTTTCCTCTTGCTCAGCTATTTTATACTTACATAACACACCCTAGTGAGAAGCTATGTCATTCCAACAATAGTCATATATATCTATGTACAAATATATGTAGAATCAACGTTTGTTCAAAGTCTTTTTAAAACATATACAAAACCCAATACAATAAACAATAAAATATAAATAAGATTCAATTTTTTAAAAATATACAGACATCCAACTAAGGTCTTTCACAAAAGTCCGTACAGTGAACCTATTTTGAACGACCGCCACACGTGAAACAGTGGTTCTGGACTAAGCAACATGATTTGTACGTCCTTTTGCTAGTACATTTTGGTCATAGAGATTCACCACATTTTTGGCAACAAAAGTATACATACTTTCTTGATGTTTATGCCAAATTCTGACCTGGCCGCCTGAATGTCGCAGCATATATTGACAATCATCAGATCACCTGGAGTGATCTCCAGCTGCAGTAGCCCATCTGATTTAAGTTTGTGCATTCAGAGTTGTTCTTCTGCATACCTCGGTTAGGAATGCAACTTACTGTCGCCTTTTTATCGTCTCAAACCAGTCTGGCCATTGTTTTCTGACTTTCTGCCATTCTCTGTAAACCCTAGAGGTGGCTGAGCATTAAAATTCCAGTAGATCAACAGACCTGGCCGTCTAGCACCAACAACCCTGTTAAATCACTTAACTCCTATATGCATTGAGTTGCTAGATGTGATTAGATATTAAACTATTAGCTATTTGTGTTAAAGAGGCAGTTGAATGGGTGTACCTAATAAGGTGGCCGCTGAGCAGGACTACACTCTGGATCAGTCAGTCCATTATAATGCAGCACTCATATTTCAAATAAATGCCAATCTATGTCATCAGAATCATTAAAAGCTCACGAATAATCGTGTTAAACGCTGGTATTTTTCATCGTAAGGTTACTTGATGTGATTAAATGAATGAGTTTGGCATTCTTTCTTAAACATACACATTTGTCTTTGCTAAAGTGGAGATCTGACCTATTGTTGATTTATGCATTCTGTTTGTGTCTGTTTCGGACACTCACACAACTGTATCACACTGCAACTTGGTGTGATTTGATTATTACTGGTAGAAGTTAAAGGTGGGAACAAGCCAATAAGTTGCAAGTCCCAATTCTTCAACTTTTTGTTTGAAGTTTTGTGCGACTGGCTGCAGAATTTCCCAAGTTGCTTGGTCACAGACAAACAAAGCGCCCTAGTATTACAGTGATACACTGTACACCACCACTATACGCCATTCAAGCAATACAAAGTGCTCTGCTACATGAATCAGTATTATTGTAATACATGGAAATAAACCATTACGTTAAAAAAGGGGTCAAATCACTGACTGAGTTGTCTAAGTATTTTTATTTTGTTGAGTCAAGCCATACGTCACCAAATTCAGGGTGCAAGCTATGTAAGTAGAGTGCACACCTGTAGTAGATAAATGTATTAGTATTACTAATTAGAGTACTAGAGTAAATTTTAATAATATTGTTAGTAGTAGTAGTAGTAGTAGTAGAAGTAATAATAACATAAGAATCGTATGAGCCACCTCTGCCAAGCTATCACTCCTTTAGCCAGACCTTTAAGCCACAATTGTTTATATGTTTCTCTTATAAGTTTCTCTTCATAAGAGTGTCTGCTAAAATATGTAAATAGCTGTTTTAATAATGATATTAATACCAGTGAAGCACTACCAGCAAAAACAGCAACAATAATAATGCATGGTTGTTCTTATTCTTTTTCTTATTCACAGGATAATTAACAGCATTAAATACTGTTAGTATTTTTCTTTCTTCCTTCTTGTTATTATTTTGATTCTGCCCTATAATGAATCGTGCAGCCTAAACCATAAGTTGCACAGACATGAAACTTCTACGTCTATAGGTAGTAGTCCCTCCTGTTACTCGGGCACATGGTACTCAGCCCGATTGGCCAATAGGTGGCGCTACAGCAAAGACAAACACATTGATGCTCATAAGTCCTACGCCATGAGATCTATGAATAAAACTTTTGTTCCGTGCAACTTATGGATCCTCACCCTACAAAAAAAGCTCATAGAACCCATAAGTCTGCCCACTTCGGTCGTTTGCTAATTTGCACAATATGCAAAACATTTTTTTTAAACTCTTCCCTTTCCATCAATTATCATAACTTGCATGGTAAACTAATCAGCAGACTGTGCCACTTTATATTCATCAAAAACATGTTGACATTTGCAAACAACATGGTCGCCACCTGTCTATAAATCATACCGAGGCGGAGCTCATTTTACTTAGACAGCCGTAACTCATAAAGCCTTTATCAGATTTACATCAGAGTTTCAGCGTGTCAGTGATATAGGATGCTCTGGATGCATATTTATGTTTCTGCAAGTTACTGTTTCTTACGAACCATAAGACCTATTGAGCTGAAATTTGGCAACCTGCATCTTTCCACAAATCTTTAATTTAAATAGTCAGTGATACTGAAATGACCAAACACAGACGGCAACCATCAGCCAATTAGCATTCAGCATTTGGGAGGCATTTGACTGGATTGACATTAGCCTTTTGAGACAAAACTTGCTGTATGTGACAATCTGTCAAATTCATACGACATAGTAACATCTGGCCACTAGGGGCGCTATTTGATTCAGATTCAGATACAGAAAACTTTATTCATCCCCAAGGGGCAATTGAAGGTCAACATTCAGCCAGAGAGCATGTAGCTTGCAGATATTTGTATTAATATTTTATAATTTTTTTATAATAATACTAATAATAATAATAGTCATCATCATCATCATCATCATTATTATTATTATTATTATTATTATTATTATTATTATTATTATTATTAATTTTGATGCTGTTTTGTTGTAGTGGTTGTTGTTGAAGTCAGAACTTTGGCTTGGTCACACTTTATATTTTTGCCTGCATGTCTGCGTCATTACGTCCTCATTATCGTTTTCATCTCCTATATGGATGAATAAGTTTCACACATGGTAATCTCATCAGCTTGAGCTTGAAGTGGATATAATTTGAATGTAAATCGCTGAGAGCCTTTGCTGAAGCTTGAGTGGTAGTGGGTGGTAGGGATCACCTTGAGCGAAGTCAATCATGTAAAAAGAAACTTAGTAAGGGTATTGTAGAAGAAGTGTTTACTCAGTTATAGAATAATCTGCATTAAAGTTTCTTTTATGTACAATAGATACTCCTATGTTTGATGAATTGTAATTCAATGCTGTGTCACTGCTGAATGTTCTGCTCTGTTTGATGAGTTATCAAATACGCTGTGGCTTATATTCAAGTTCAAGTTTAAATGAACTGAATTGCACATTTTACGATGGGCATCTCATAGCATCTTTATAAAAGCTCAGTATAGGTCCCAAATAAACATGCCCGAAAATTCAGTGGCAGGAGGACCAATGAGACCAATTAGGAAGAAATCTGAACTGTACCAATAAATAGTAGGAGAGTAAAACTGTCCAGGTCCAGGTGAGATGATTCACTGCAGTAAGTAAGCAGATGCCCACAGATGAAGCAGCTACTGAATCCGGATCTGGTGGGGCTGGGAAAGGTTAATGTTAGATTGCAGTAGTAAACAGGCCGCTCAGAGCTTAAAAAAAGTTTGAAGTACATGTAAATGATGGCAGTGCGTGCCAGGACTCAACCCAGGATTTCTTCCTTCCTTCCTTCCTTCCTTCCTTCCTTCCTTCCTTCCTTCCTTCCTTCCTTCCTTCTCTTTCTTTCTTTCATTCTTTCTTCCTTCTTTCCTTCCCTCCTTCCTTCTTCCTTTCTTCCTTCTTTTCTTCTTTCCTTCCTTCCTTCCTCCCTCCACATATCCAAATTCACTGTGCCTAAGGTGGTTGGATGCGCCTGTTTGAATCTTTTTTGAGTCCTTTTATAGGTTAATTAATTATCACTTTGAGGGAGTTTTTCCTTGCCCCTGTCACCATAGTCCTACAGTGCCACCCGTTCGCAAATTTGTCCATGGTCCGATAAGATAATTAAACTTATTATTAAGGTTAATAATTTACTTACAGTACACAAGCCTACATATCATGTGCAGAAATCACAATGCTACACATAGCTTCACAACTTCCTTACAAAAAGCACAGAGGTCAGGGTGGGGGGAAAAAGAAGTGAGTCTTTATAGTGAGATAAGATTTGAAACATCTTAATAAACAAAACCCCAACATGCCCCATGGACGGCCAGATCTGTCCCTTTATCTAAAAGATAAAGTGACACTCAAAAAAAATCTTTTTTTTTGGAAATGCCATCATAATCTAAACACAAACTCTTATATATAAGACATTTTATAAACAAAGCATATGTGAATCAAAATTGCTGCTAAACCCTAATGATAGTAAAAAAAAATCTCCCCTTTTGTTAATTTACCATGTTGCATTTCCTGAAATAAATGTGCCTCATGTAATCCATCAAAGGCAATGTAATAACCTTGTTAAATTAACCAAACTGGCTGGCTCTTCTCTCCTGCTGAGCTGTTGACTCTTTTAAGTTGACCTTGATAAACCTGTCTACATGCCAGCAAGCTTTCTAGTGCACTTGCTCGGATTAATTTTCCCCTGCATGTTACTCACAGCAAAGATTATGCTTTTGACGTGCCTCGAGTGGAGCACCAGTGGGAATAATTGACTATTTACTTGATGTTTTATTGATCTACATTTTACTCTGCTCCTCACTTCCCACCTTTTTCCACTATTTGGTAGAACCAATACGCATTCTGCGCGCTTCTATAAGCAACCCATGACCCATGATGGAGCGTGCTTACCTTGACCTTGGAAGCAAGGTGGGAAGCAATTACAGTCAAACACTGTTTCTGAAATAATGTTCAGTATTTATCTACTCTACATGATGTGTGCTGTAGAATATGTGAAGTTTGCAAAGAGAAATGGGTTTCACTTTGGAAAATGTTGAGGTCAAACTGTTTACAATAAGCAAGTAAAATGGTTTGGGCATTTTTGCTAAAGCACACACACTACAGCTTGGCTTCAGCAAGAGTAGCCTTGACCTATTGTTTATTTATATGCTCCATCCTCACTTTGTCCTCGCTCTTTGTACAGATTAGTGTGTTTATATTTGGTATGTTATGGGAATGTTTTCCCAGTCGGTTCGAGTATAAAGCCATCTGTTATGTCTAATCTCATACTGGATAGAGTGCTCACCATGCAAACCCCATTTTTAAACAAACATATTTACATTGAGCACACAAGTGTCATTCAGACTGGATGACCATCAGAACTGGCCTTGGACGAGTGGAAAGTCAACTGGTATAGCGAGTTCCATTTTCCTTTTCATCACAGTGTAACTACTTTGTATTTGTGTACTACAGACATTAGACAGTATGTCCAGATGGCATCATCTATAGTTAACAGGAGCTGTTTGGTCACAGCAGAGGAGCACTTGAGCAGTTAAACTAAAGTGACATGAGCTAATGCATGATGTACAATAATGGAGTATGATCTGAAAAGCGGCTTCTTCAAAGCCTTGAATCTTTAAATTGTGACACACTTTGTTACTGAGCACAGCCAAATGCTAAACACGCAACACCGTCGAATATGTTAGAACAGCGTTAACTAGTGCAGGAATGGACAAACTTTTGAAAAGCAGCCCAGTTAATTAAGGACATCAAAACTCAGTGGTAGCTTACATGTCAGCTCATGCATAAACATGCATCAGAGGGCATTGTAAAGCATTTACCACTTTGTAATGTTGCCATTACTTTTTACCACACCTAAAAGATGCTTTGGTACAGAGGAGCAACAGGTTGAGCTGTTATTTTGTTAACTTAAGATTTGCATTGTTTTGTTGAAAATTTCATGGATGTCTCAATAAAAGGCGAGCAGTACATATTGCTGTAAGATCTCAATGTAGTTTTCTGCATTAATGCTGCCATCAGAAGTGTAAATGACACTGATACAGCCCTGTACCACGACAGACCCTGGCTTTTGAATGGTTATTTTAGTCTTTGGTCCAGAGCACTGTAGAAAAAAATATGCAAATACATTCTAATCATTCTTTGACAAAAAATGTCTTTCAATCAAAGCATTTCAATCATTTTCTTTGCATTTGGTGACAAACTGGAGATACTCTGGCCATCTTTGTTTATAACAGCCTCAGCCTCTCCTTGATGTTGCTTTTGTACGTACCAAATCGTGATTATAATCCCCTGCTCACATCCCCTGTTAGAAATCACGTCATTATTCATTATTATTATTCATTTTTCATTAAAAAAAATTAAATTGCTTATAACTTATAAACTGATAAATTGCTTCCGTCCCACCTTTTTTTGGAATGTGTTGCATGCCTAGAATACATGATTGTTTTATTAACAAATGAAATGAAAGTTGACCAGAAAAAAAGTTAATCATGTCTGCTATGAAAGTCAGAGTAAATTTTGGAAACACTGTTTGCGGGTTTTTAATTAGCATTTTCCTTACTGTCCCAAATTTTTGAAGTTGACATAATATAAATACACTGCTCACAAAAAGAGGGCATTTCAAAATGAAATATCCCCAATAGAGTATCCCCTAATTTTTGTGAGCAGTGCTTTTAATCTCCTTAGGCACCTAAGAATGGCCTGCATATGTTAATATCTATGTTATGTATTCAGTTTCTAAAGTATCACTTTAGGCAACAAAGTGTCTTCATTTTTGCAGAAACTCGACCTCATTGGGAGCCCCTGTTTTACTTTGACAGCGTATCTGTGCACCATCACTGCTGTATTAGATAACGAAGCCTTGAGAGATGCTATTAGTGTCCGCCTGGGCAGATTTACAACCGTCTAATTACTCCCACCGGAGCTGTGCTGAGTGCCAACGGCTTCCTGGAAACCATCAGTGAGGGAGACATGATTGGCTTCGTTCCACAAACAAAGGAATGAAGACGCTCTCGGTGATGGATTTAATGACAAAGCTCATCCTCCATTGGTCTCTGAGGAAGAAGAATGACTGTTTTTCCTCCAGCTGTAAATCTGTTAGACCTCAGAAAACGAGATGCTCATCTTTGCTTGAGTTTGTTTTGCCTTCCTTTATGATTACTGGACAACAAGGACAACCAAGAAGTTTCTTTTATTTGTATCGGTCAGACTGTAAACTTGCCATCTGTCTGTTTATGAAGCCTTGATGGCTTTAACGGGACACGTTACACTTCATTACCATCCAGCCTCTTATTTGAAATCCAAAAATCTTTAGCTTAAGGCGGGAAATAAACAAAAAAAGCAACTGTTAGTTGTAATTGACTGAATGGAATTTTATTCAATTCAGGCTCCTTGTTCTGAAATCGAGGACGTTCCTCTGAAGACCCATTGCCCCTCATCCTGAGTGCTGAGACTCAAGATCTAATTTGAGGCAGAAACACAATGGGAAACACACAACTGGACCTGTACTCTGTTTTCAGAAACCTAGACCAGGTCATAGGGCTGGGAATTGCGAGGCGTCTCAGTCCATCCATTATCGTCTGCTTAATCTACATGGGGTGGCGGGCCAGCCGGTCCTCTTCCGGCAACTCTGGACGCAAGGACAGGAACAACCCTAGAGGGGATGCCAATCCATTGTAGGGCACACACACACACACAGTCAAGCACAGAGTCACACACTAAAAGCCACTTTAGAGAAACCGATTAACCTAACACACTCTCCCTCCCTCGATCAATTAGGAAATCCCATGTGCATCTGGATGGCACAAGTAAAGGTGTTATACAGATCAGTAGCTATTGATCTGATGAAATTTTGGCACTTCATTTTACTGTGCTATATTTATTTCTGAATGTATTTGAGCTATTTACTTTTTGTATATTTGTCCATTCTATGTGAGTTCTATGCACATTGCTGAACTCCAAATCCATAAAATATGTAAAATTCCAGCACTTTTATTATTATTAGAATTTAATATAATAATAATAATAATAATAATAATAATAATAATAATAATAATAATAATAATAATTCTATTAATAGTATTATTTCACTGTAATCTATTTCAGTAGGTCAGAAAGAAGGCAGAACAAAAGCACGTGGGAAACGCTGTGAGAGTGTTCATAAAAAAAAACTCCCAGCCTGCTGAGCTGCATTCCATTTATTATTAATCTAATAAACAAGCTTCTGAATTACACAGAGCTCAAACGATCAAGTCTTTAGCTCAGAGAGATCAGCAAACGAGCATCTAAAGAGAAGAGGGAATTCTTTACAACAACGAGTGAATGTAGGCTGATAAAAAAAATGCTTTAAAAAAGAAATGAAAGTATTTTAAAAATCCATGAGTGCGCCTCCCTCTGAGAGCCGCCCGGGCCTCGTGAGCTTTCCTTACGCATATCGTCTCGTAATTACGAGTCTTCATCATGTTCTACGCAATCTGATCTGACAGACATCCCCAAATTACAGAGCATTAATTATTTCCCTGATACATTAAAGCCATTTAACGGGTTCCTCCGAAACTCGAATCAATCACCAGAGTGCGCGTTTGTGTCAGCAAATGTTCCCGCTTGTAGTTATTCCATTCCTGGGATGAAGTTAAACACTAATTAAGCCTAATAAATCATTCATCACGACAGAAAGTTTTAGCAAGGAGCTGATTTCGGCAAAGCCACTATTAGTGTAAATACCGGGGAATAAAACAAGGAGAAACGGCAATAAAAATGCAAAACAGAGGGGAAAAGAAAACATTTTAAGCCACAAACATGAGCTGTAAAATCGTACAAATCTACATCCTGCGTTTTCAGGGACATTTTTCACTCATCTACAACTTACAGTAAAAAAAAAAACAACAAAAAAGAGGCACTGTTCAAAACCGAAAACGATTTGTAAATCACATTATAAGACGCAAAACAAGTTCAGATGCTTCTCAAGAAAGACGTGACCCATCAAAACTCAGAAGAGCTCAGAACAGGGCAACAGAAATATTCCAGTTTTATCTGGAATCTGTTGTTTTAATAATCATATAACAACCACAAAAGGCATATTGTTTATTGGACTATATATTGTCTATTGGACTTTATTGGACCCCAAAAATGTGAAAAGATTCAGCCTATCTTCGCACTTTCAGCCCGCTTCCTAAAATGTGGTTTCTTGGGCTGCCTCCCATCCAAAAAGACCGTAGAAGGGTCGACTCGGCGTCCCGACGAAACTGCCGGATGCTACTACGGCTTAAGTGTGAGAGGAGGAAACACTAAACGCTTATCGCTGTCGCCTATAAAAGCTGTTCTGTTCACATTTCTTAATAATGCATACAAATTTTCTTCTCGTGTTGCACAAATCGTCTTTAGTGATGAATCCAGGTTCTGTTTTCGGTTCTGTTCTGTTCGAGTATGCTGTGGAGCGACACACTTCCCCAACTGCTGATACGAGGGGCACTAACAACTCAGTCATATGCACAGAACGTCCTGTAATGCCTCTTTTTTCAGCAGGATGATGCTTACTTCCTTGGCCTGTCTGGTTGCCAGATTCATCACTGATTGAACATTTACGGGCCCAGTCGGGACCCCCGTCTTCGTTACACTACGAGTTGGCAGGATCTTCAGGTTCAGCTGTAACTTCTGTAGGTAAATGTAGCACAGAATAACCATACAGGACCTAAATAATCGTATCTCATCTTGTATCCAGGCTAGAGGCGGCCTAACAGGGGAACTAGAGCCTCCTGTATTGTGTATCGTTCACTCTCAGCAGCTCCTTCTTCTCCATTCTGAAGTTTATATCAGTGCATTATGGTGCAACAGCGAGTCGCTAAAGGACGCGTCTAATAACTCGACCATGGTCATGAACTCAAACTCATTAATCTCGAAGCAAAACTTGAAGCAGTACATTAATTTTGGCACAGACTGTATTATTGCAGCTTAAATTAACCTGATAATGGACTAACATCTCTGTACTGGAGAACTCGGGATCTGACAGGCTTTTAAGCTCCGATTTACTGCCGGACATTTAAAATAAAGCCTCAAATCACATCCCTGTGCATTTTATTATGTACGGCATGATTTAATAGCACGAACAGTCCTCATACTTTCAGGGCACAGAATAGGACAAGATAGCACTTTATTAACATTCCCCACCCAGCCCCGGTCAGATCAGATCCAATCAGATGAGATCAGAACGTTGTATTACAGCAAAAAAATAAATAAATAGCTTTCATTCAGCAACAGGAATGCAGAGGAAAATCCAGATAATTATAATAATTCAGATTATTCCAAATAAACTGCAAGGAACAGGTCAGAAATAAACAAATAAAAACAAATAAAAAACGAAATCTGATTTGTAAAATAAAAACAATGAGAGACAAAATAGGATTTAAAAATATGATGTCACTATGATTAAATAAATAAATTATATACCAATAATAAATGAATATTTTTGCTAATTACTATATAATTAATTTTGTATTATGTTTATATTGTCCATAGAATAATAATAATAAAAGCAACAAAAACAAAAATATTATTTTTCTATTTTTTTGTTTGTTAATGCCATAAAACCTCAACGCCTCAAAAATGCAACACAATTATAAATTTTCGATTATGATTTACAAACATAATATTCCACATAAAAATCTAACCACAACCACAAATCTAAATAAATGTAAAAAATAAAATAAAATAAAAAATAAATAAATGAATGAATTAACTAATTTAAAAAAATCCCTTAATGTTTTTTTTAATCAGGTTTGTTAACATGTATATTTTATATTTTATTCAAATTAAATTTTATTTAAAATAACTTTATATTTCTAAACAATGTCCTAAAAAAATACAGTAAAAATAATATATATATATAAATTATATATATAAATAATTTCATAATTAAGTCTTGGTTCCATGGGTTTAGAAAGCGACCAGCCCGGTCGCACATCTGCACTCACCGGATGTCTCCTGGATCCTCGGTGACTAGAACATCTGTCTTGCAGCTGGCGACAGGGTTGATGGACAGTTCCACTGGTGGGACCACAAAACTCTTGCTGACGGGCAGCCAGAGGCCCTGTCCCAGACTGTAGGAGGACCTGCAGACATCACAGCATGTCAGAGAGGACACTGGGAAAAAAAGAAAAACATCTGTACGCTTTGATAGGACAGATGTTAACGAGTGCAAAATCCTGCAGCCGGGGCTTGGTTAATGAGAGCGAATGATGTTTAAAAAAATGAAACAAGATCGAATTTAAAGCAAAGCTATACATTAGGTCAATTGGTATCTCTAAAGTGTAAATGAGGTTGTAGGTGGAATCGCTTAAAATTGTATAAACGTTTATTGATAATGGTTGGATTATGTACTGAGTGCTGGTGTGCTTTATTGTAATTTTTGTAAAATTAAATATCACGGATTAAATTTGGGCCGTCGTGGGTAAAAACGCATAAGAAAGAGACTTAAAATGTTTGGGCTTCGTCCGGATGAAAGCACTGAGCTCTGAAAATAAACTGCATCTGTTATTTAGGGTTAAGAGTTATTACACTGTTTTAACCTTTGGATTTATTTATTTTCTGTTAAATATTTAGCGTATGACATTTTCCTCTGTAAGTTACCTCTTAGAGCACGCTTATGGTTTAAAATCATTTATTACCCGAACCTCTGCACCGAGCGCATTATGGAAATAACGGCCTGTAATGTATGAACTCATTACATTTTGGCTCCGGATCCAGTCTGCTCTTTACACCGAGTGCATTATGAAATAACCTGCAGGTGATGTAGTGAGTCATTACATTTTAAACCGTATTACGTTTCAAACTCGACACTGAGACTGCTGGGTAATAACCTGCTCATAATAATCATCAATTATTGCCTTTACTAAAGGTGCTGCTGGAAATCTCAGTGCCGGGGCTCACCATCGATTCCCGATAATACAACAAAGCTAAATACAGCACAACACCAAAGGAAAGAGGCGAAAGTTTGTGGACAAACTTTGATGTTGCTTTTTCTTATGCATGGTTTTGACTGTGTGTGTGTGTGGGGAGGTGGGGTGGGGTGTAATGGTTGGGAGGAGGAATTCATGTTTAGGGAGAGAACCTTTCCCGATCATTGTGGGTTTCTGACCCATCCTGGTCATTATAGATGGTCATTATAGATGCTGGACCTTTCCCGATCATAGTGGGTTACTGACCCATCCTGGTCATTATAGATGCTGGACCTTTCCCGATCATTGTGGGTTACTGACCCATCCTGGTCATTATAGATGCTGGACCTTTCCCGATCATTGTTGGTTTCTGACCCATCCTGGTCATTATAGATGGTCATTATAGATGCCGGACCTTTCCCGATCATTGTGGGTTACTGACCCATCCTGGTAATTACAGATGCCGGACCTTTACAGATCATTGTGGGTTTTTGACCCATCCTGGTCATTACAGATGAATGTTTAATTCTCCTCATTTCAGGGGACAGTCACTTCTAAGCCATAATGGGTGCCTGTTTTTTCCCGGTCATTGTAGGTGTCCCATCCTGGCTGTTATAGTTGCTATGCTTCCTAGTCCTTACTGTTACCTATCTCTTATTGGACATTATGGATGCCTGTCCCATTATTAAATTACTGGACAAGTTTACATAATTTAAGTTCCAGGAATCTATAAACCTGAACTTAATGGTACTGGGACCTTGTGGTGCCGACAGAGCCTCAAACCTGACCTCATCAGAGGAGGGTCCATAGCAGAGAGGGTGTTTAACTATAAATAGAAGAATAAGCAAAAGGAAGCTGTAATAAATCTACAGGTAGCTGTAAGTCGTTTCTCACAAGCATCACTCCGTCTGAAGCTCGACCGCTAAGCATCATGGGCCGCTCCCCAACCTCTGATCCACACAAACACAAAGTGGATCAATTCCTGCTTTCAGTCATAAATAAGAGGCAGATGGCACGCTCCTGGCTCTCGCTCATCACCGACACTAGAGATTGCATCGATCGGTTCCTCCAGCAGCCATCCATCAGATCTGCTGCACTGCATTAAAGCGTCCAGGCTTCAGCAGCGCTCTGATGGAGGTCCCGATAAGACGGCTTAGGATTCAAAACACCAAGCTGGAATAATTACCGCACCGCCAGAAATGCTCTGAAATGTTTACGTAGCGGGCCTCGTTAATTAAAACGTGATGGACTGTTAATTAGAGAGGCAGGAAATTATAAATGCAAACCATAATGATTTCAGCAAAGCTTAGAGGAGACAGACTGAGCCGAAACAATTAAAACAGCCTATTAATATAACAAAGTCGAGTTTGTTTCTTTCTGTTCACTTGTTTTTATTTATCATGTTCATTTGGGTTCGAATAAGATTCAGATTAAAGGTCTTACAAAGCCTCAGATGTTTATCAGATACGTCACATGTCGTAGTTTGGCAGCAAGGCTTCATGAAACAAACGTGGCATCGGCTTTAACAGACTGAACACCGAACAATGACATGCTGACGCCGAGATTCTTATGTGCAGAGGGTGACAGGTACTGTGTCTTTACAACGCAGCCACTGGAGAAACAAACGTAGAAACAAACAGAATAAGAATGCGGTGTCTTTGTAACACAGCCGTCTTAGCAAAAACTTAGAGAAACAAGTGGAATAAGAAGCGTTGCGTCTTTGTAACACAGTCAACAGATTGAAAATAAAATGGACAAGCAGGAGGAGGAAGTAGTAGATCATCTGCGTAGGAGAACTGGAGAAACAAGGTGTGAAACAAGCCGAGTAAGAAATACCGCGTCTTCGTAACACAGTTATCAGGAGAACAAGTGGAGAAACCAGCAGCAGTACTGCGTCTTTGTAATGCAGCCGCCAGGTAAAAAAAAACAAACAAAGAAACAAGTGGAGTAAGAAGTGTCATGTCTTTACAGTTCAGAACTTGTGTGGTAAATCTAATAGGAAATTAGTTGCTTTATTATATGAGACTACGGGACTATTAAAAAAAATAATAAAAAAATCCAAAAAAAAACCAGACTTGATTTTCTGCTGCTGATTTTGGAAGCCGATGACCAAATCCCGGTGGGAGCGGTTGGCCGCCTATAGTTGAATTCACCGAATTTCATAAGCCATGTTACTATTTTGTTGGTTTTGGGGATCAGAAGAATTCAGACGGTCGAAATGCACCGATTTAAATCTGTGGTTTATTTAGAGGGAAAGTTTGAGAACACAGACTGAAAGCTCATGTTCCTGATCACGTCCTGAGACCTGGATCTCTACACAGCAGTTGGTACAAAATCCTGGCTGTTGGTTTTTGCACAGAATCCAACAACAGTGAGAACACCAGATTTTTTCTGGATCTAGGGTTAAATATAGCCCTCAGAAATCCCTCAGGACTTCCAGAGAAATCAGTTTTATGAGTTCTGAACGCTTTCAGCTGCATCTTATAATGTCATGCTGGATGTACAAATCGAACATGACGAAGTCTGGCACTAAGAACTCCTGAACAAAGCCTGGGGCAAGTGCATGCTCAAAGACCTCCAGGACGTCGCCTCGGGGGTTCAGACTGTGGAACAGCTCCATTTTTGAGATGATGGGAATGTGATGGGTAGCTGATGACCGAGCAGGAAGATCTGGTTCAATATAAATAAAATAAAATAAAATACAATAATCTAAACATGTAATGAAATAATATTTTGTTTATTTGCTGGACTTGTTGAATATTTCTATTTAATGCCATTTTAATTAAAATAATTAAAACGAATGTATAAGCAAATAAATAAATAAATGAACATTCTATATGGGAGCCAGGTTTTAACATCGTTATTATATTTTTTTAACAAATATAAACACAAAGATACATTTTAGTGCTATTACTATAATCTTTTTTTAACTTGTATTTAATATTTAAAATAAATAACAAACATTCATGTAAAATTCACCAATGGATGCATTAATTCATGTGATTATATTCTAAAACATATTTATTGCGTTTTTTTATATATTTTTGGTTTCAATAAATACTTCGTTTTTCAAATATTATATATTGGGGGGAAAAAAAGCAGTTTTATTGGCTTGTTTTATGTTTAGTATTTAATATTTGTATTCAACAGATAAATAAATAACTATATGTACATATTGTCAGAAAAAAATTTACTTTAAAAATTTTACTTTACACTTATTATCAAATGTTTATATTAAATAAACAAATAATAAAACACACCAATCAATTGTAAAAAAATTATTCATAAGTTATATTCTAAAATAATTACTTATTGCATTTCAACTATTGTTTGCTAACAAACAAACAAATAGACAAATAAATATAAATTTTATTAATAGAATATTAATTTTATTAATTACATAAATAAATAAATGTATATATTGTGAGGAAAAAAGTCTACTAAATTAAAAAACAACAAATAAATAAACAAGAAATACACAAAATATTTATCACATTTGATCAAGTTTTTCATAAATAAATGAATAAATGTCCACATATTGTGGATAAATCAGTTTACTCAATTGCTTCCTTATTATGTTTTATTTGAATACATTTATTATTACATTTAGTTTAATAAATGTTATTTTAAAGTTTCTATTCATAACAGAGAGCTGTTTACCTGAAGATCTTCTCTGGGGCCTGTTCTCCCGTCACCAGGTCATATCCGCGCTCCAGGTTCGAATAAGGCCATGGTCTGTGGTTTAGCCACATATAAAGAATAAATAAGTGAACCCTTAAAGAGAGGATTTGGGGTATGTACGAATATTTCTGCCCCCTTTCTCTTATCTATCATGTTTTCCCTGCTGTGTGTTCAGGTGACAGTGTTTTCGGGTGGCTCTTACCCTTCGTTGCGTCCCCAGTCAGTTCGAACACAAAGGTGTGTGTGTTCAGGGTCGAGTGAGTAACCCTCCAGGCAGCTGCATTCTCCTGGAAAAAAAAAAAACAGAGACAATGACAGATATTTATTTATCCTGCTGGGGAAAGAAACGAGCCCTGAGCTTTAACCCCCGAAATCCCTCTGTCCTCACGTAACGCTCACCTTCAATAAACCCAAACACACCCCCGCTCACCCCTAGGGACCCACCGACCTTTATATATTTGTTGAAAATATTTGTTGGCCATGCATAATTTAGTATATTTCAATTGTTTTAATTAACTGTTTTTAATATGTTTTTCACCATTTTATTAAGATTATTAATAAATTAATTCTTAAAAATATTTAAAAACAGGAGTTATAAATTGAGATAAATAAATAATGTTTAAAAATAAATTCTCACCTTTTTTAAACTGAGATAAAAAAAATAATTATTAAACATATTAAAAAGCAGGAGTTAAGATATTAAGATAAGATTTTTTTTGTGCATTCTTAACTTTTCTTCTTAATCAAGTAAAATAAATACCAAAATTTGTGATATTAAAAGGGAAATATTTGCTGTGCATGTATATTTTAATTCTTTTTTAAAAAGAATTCTAATTTTTCAATTATTTATTGATTTAATGAATTATTTGATTTATTTATTTTTAACCATTTATAAGAAGAAAATACAAACATCAATGAGTATAAAAATTGGTTATTTAATTGATCACTTATGTGTATTCGTAAACTTTTTTCTAATCAAGTTAAAAAATAAAAATAATAATTCTGTGAAATTGTAGGAAAAATATTTGTTGTGAATGTATGAACTTTTCATCAGTTATGTTTTCCGAATTTGCACTTATTTATTATAATATAAAAATAAATAAATACAAACATTTTAAATAGGCAATGTATTTATATTTAAAATATTTATACTGTACATTCCATATGTTCATTACATTTATATTTTTTTATTCTATAATAATTATAGTTTTAAATGTTTTCTGTAGGTTTTTTTTGACGTTTTAGTTTAACATATTTAAAAATCTTCATTTAATCATTTTTATTTATGGAAATGTTTTGTATAGGATCAAAATAAAAACCTTATCTCTTACAAACTCTTTTTAGGCGTCATTTCTGATTTGCGTACCTTTTTTGCTTTGCTCGTCTGTTAAAAAGGGTTAAAATATTTAATACACACCAAAAACAGTGTATGCACTTTCAGTTGTGCACGTCTTTTGTTTGTGATCTTTCAGAGGTTTAGGATTTACATTTATATTTACATATAGCTCTATTAAAGAGGAAACAAACAAACAAACAAATAAATAAACAAATAAGCTCTACTCTTTATATTTAAAATGTATGAATATAAGTTTAAAGCCCAGTCTCTGTGGAGTTTATAATGAATGTGTGGGTTGAGTCTCCTCGTGACTAAGCACCTTGTTTATTGTTAGATTTGTTCTTTAACCTAAACGCCAAAAGTTGAACGTTTCTGTAAGAGCTCGGGCCGTCCAGCCTCTAATCCTTTTCTCCTCTCTCCTCTGCAGCGTCGGCCCGTCCTCGGTGATTAATGACAGCTTTCATTAGAACACGTTTCCAATCTCGCCAGAGGCCATGTGGGCAACCTTCCGATTCCAAGGATCACAGCGTAGGTGCGGGGTTCGAGTACGCCGAGTTTCAAGGAGAGCCAATTTCAGCTGCAGGACTTCAGGAGATCCATCATGAGGGAGCAGACAGATTTTGGAGGTGGGTGGAGAAGCTGCATGAACTCTGGAAGACGCTTGTTAGTACTGGGGGATTTTGAGTTTATAGAAAACATTAAGATGCCCGTTTACATGGCACCTCAATATTTACTGTGGTGTTTTTGCACAAAAACAAACTGGCCAAGTAATTAGATCAGAGATAGCCCCAAGCCTTTGATTCTTCAGCTCAATAAATGTATTGAAAAACAGCTTGTCTATGAGCTTCCTTGTCTTCTAGGTAGGAAATGGAAGCAAATCTGGCAACTCTGATGTAGTGGTAAGTGTCAGGTGGTAAACCTGCAATCATTTATAAGCAGCTTGATAGAAACACAGGGCAAAAGTCGCTTAAGAAAAGTTGCAAAAGGAGGGTTTTTTTGCAAAGGGACAGACAGAACTGTTTAGATGTGAATTTGAATGCAAAGTACATCAGGAAATGCTCATGATTTGGGTTATTCCTAAAAATTTACACCTGTTAATTTTGGGAGTTTTGTAAAGCAGTACACTTCCAACAAAGATCTCAAATCTCTCTGCATTTTTATTTTATCACAAATTAAGTATTTTTCTATTCATGCTCTTAACTGTCATATTAAATTAATGCAAACTTGTTTTAAGTTTAGTTATAGCATTTTTATTTATATAAAAATGTATTTTATTTATATTTTGTTTGAGAGAATTTTTTTTTTAATTAATTAACTTAAGCTATATTTTTATTGTTATTTTAAAATGATGTTTTATTGTTAATCTGATAATTTGTCTTTTTATCCTTTTTATACCACTGAAAAAAAAATTTAAATTAAATTTATTATTGCTCTATTTCCAATTATATATATATATATATATATATATATATATATATAAATCATATAAAATAAAAAATGTGATAAATTGTACAAAATATGTCAAACTGAAATCTAAAAACTACTTACAATAATAAAAATATTTATATATTTATATATATATATATATATATGTTTTACAGAAATATATGGAGCGCCAGTAAATATGTGAACCCTTAAGTTGAGTTTCTGAATATTATTTTAGAACTGGTTTTCAATGCAAAGTACTTTAGGAAATAATCGAGACTTGGGATATTCCTTTTAAATTCTGGACTTTAAAACAAACCAGTCAATTAAAAGGTTTAGGACATAAAGATGGGGTGGAACGAAATATTTAATGGGGCCTCTAATCAAAATATGAGCTTGCGTTAAGTTATTATTATTATAATCTTTATACATGGTTGTCATGGTGACCTGATCATCCCCGGATGGTGCGGTAGCGATCCCTACCCACCCAATCCAGGGCATGGTCGTGTCTGCACCCTACGGCCACGCACGTAGAAGATAAATCAAACGTATAATTCCATGTCAGGGCGACGGCGCTTCTTTACTATTCATAAAACAATAACGGAGGGATTTCTCCAGCAGAGGAACGAAGGACAGCAGGAGGTGGATAGATTTGGGGAATCCAAAGCAGTCCCGCTTTAATCAAACCCTGCTGGCAGCTTCAGATTGGACTGGCAACCTGCCCAGCACTTCCTCTTACACACACACACACACACACACACACACACACACACACACACACACACACACACACACACACACACACACACACACAGTGTGCAGAATGAAAAGAGGCTTCAGACAGCCCCTACATGTCCTGAGTGGAGGGTCTGAAAGGGTGCAAAATGTTTGTGTAATGTTTTTAGTGCTCATTTGTTAGTATATTTACGGCAGTCGTGCTTCTTTAGTAATTACAGTAATAGAGTGTGTTAATAACATAGTCATTCACAGATATTTCAGTAATTACAGTAGCTGTGTATTTATTCAGTCGTTCCAGTACTATTTTTTATCACTACCTTTAATATAGGGGTTCTACTCCAGTATTTACGGTAATTGCCTTTTTAGTTTTATAGTGTTTTAGCTTGATAATAGTCTTCTAAACTATTAGGCTCTTTACGGTGGGTCTGCTACACCAGCAGTAACGGTAAAAAATTAGGCATGTTTATTTATTTAGTTACCTATAATTAATAGTAATATGCACACCTACCATAAATACACAAATAAAAACACTAAGGGAATGTTTATCCAGCAATTACCCAGGGCTTATTTCTGTATTTACTAGGTGTGCTAGTCCAGCATTTATGGTACAAAATCTTTTTCTTATACAGTAGGCGTGTTAATAGGACGGTATAAGGGACCTATTTATTAGCGTCTTTACGGTAGATGTTATACTCTAGTAATCCAGCATTAAAATAGACATCCATGGTATTAGTGTGCTACTCTAGTAGTTACAACTAATAACCCTTCATTCATGTTATAGGCCTCTTTATTAGTGTCTTTACGGTAGGTGTGCTACTTCATTTATTTAGTTTCCTGTAATGATAATGCTGTTGAATTAGATTTGCTACTCCAATATTTGCGATAATTAACATTTTCTTAGTGTTTATACACTAGAGGAATGTTTATGCAGCGACTACCCTGCGTCTCTTATTAGTGTATTTACGGCAGGTTACTCTACTCCATTAGTTACGTTAATTAGCCCCTTTTTGTTCTTATGCATTAGGCATGTTATTGGGACAAAATAAAGGGCCTGTTTATTAATGCCTTTACGGTAGACACTCAGCTCTAGTAATTATGGCAGCTGTCCCTTTTAGTAATTCATTACCAGGTGTATTTATTCAGTCTTCTAATAGACGCTCATGCTATTAATGTATTTACGGTAGGCTTCCCACTCCAGTGGTTACGGTACTTGCTCGTTTTATGGCATATTCATGGTGATGGAGATAAAAGAAAGTGTTAAACAGGCCGTTCCCCGGATGATGGATGGCTCCGTATCTCTAAGAATAACGTCAGCTAAAGGTGTTTGGTTAATGGATTTTAGATCCACGTATGTAAAAAGAAAAAAAGCCTGAATTGTATTAAACACAATAACAGCACGAGTGGAGCGGTATCAGCGCTAGCTTTGCCTCCAGCCTCGGGAGCTCAAACACTTCCACGTTTTACATCAGATGCTTATCGGAGTGTGTTTGCTTCTCCCGCCGCTTATCTCCGGCTCCGACATTTCACTTCTGTGCATGTTTACAGAGGCAGGAAATGAATTGAGATGCCATGGCTTCTCTCCAAAGGCTTATCAGGGCCACATTACACTCTGGGCTTTTCTCCAGAGGTTACCTTACACACACCTGCAAACCAAAGGACAAAAAGGATCGACAAGGTGGAGTTTGATGAAATGGAGGGTGCTCCGTTAACGCGTGGTATCTTTTTATTTAGGGGGTTCGTCCTGCGTTTTTGTGCACGAGCACGCAACTCTGACCACTCCTCCCAAAGAAAACGTTTTTGCAAAGCCTTTGATTTAGCTTAAAAGAAAAACCGAGCTTTATGAGACTCTACTTTAGTATCTAATACGAGATCTTTTTTTTTGTTGTCTTCCCAAGATGTGCAATCGCTTTCGTTTGAAGGGAACGTCGTTTTCTTTTTCATTTCTTAAGCCGAGATCCCTCACGTGTCGCGGAGAGCTCTCAAACACCCCACTGCACGTGTACACGAGAAGAAGAAAAAAAAACGGATCGTCAAAGACTGTTGAGTGAGATAAGAGCCGACCTTCAGTCAATTACAGGTACAAGACTAGTTCTCACGTTCAGCGTTCACACCTCTCTCTTCTGCTTCCGTCAAGACCCTTAAATTGGTTTTTTTTTTTTAAATCGCACCCTATCTCGGTTCTCTGAGGAAGAATCTAACAAAAGGGACGAAGCGCAAATTCAGAACTGGCTGCTTGATAAGCATTTGGGTTCGGAGCGAGGACGTACGATTTTTATCAGACGTCGGATTCCTTCGATACACACATTTACCTTGGCATTTAGCGCCGTGCGTGTTGTCCATATGTCAAAGTTTGGAGTGTGTGTGTGCTCAGAAAAACAGGAGCAAAAAATCTAAACGCTAAGACAGTCATAAACTACGCCTCTTAGACTTAGATTGGCATTAATGATATAGATTGACTTTATGTTTTTTAGTGCTCATTCGTTAGTGTATTTACGGCAGTCGTGCTTCTTTCGTAATTACAGTAATAGAGTTTGTAAAAGAGTTTGTGCTTTTATGAGGTCTGTGAGTATTCGGTATTTATAGCGGTCGTGCTAGTCCACGACTTGTATTCGCTTGTGTTAATAACACAGTTGTTCACAGATATTACAGTATTTACGGTAGCTGTGTATTTATTCAGTTGTTCCTGTACTGTTATTCTTCACTAAATTTAATATAGGGGTGCTACTCCAGTATTTATGCTAATTGCCTTTTTATTTTTATAGTGTTTTGGCTTGATAATAGTCTTCTAGACTATTAGTCTCTTTACGGTAGGTCCGCTACGCCAGCAGTTGCGCTAAAAAAGTAGGCATGTTTATTTATTTCGTTGCCTATAATTAAAGTTTTGTTACATTGCTATAATTCCAATAATTATTTGTGTTTCTACACTATGGGAATGTTTATCCAGTGACTATATACAGGGCTTATTTAGTTGTGTATTTACGGGAGGTGGTCTACTTCAGCATTTACGGTACCTTTTTTTGTGCTTGTACAGTAGGCATTTTAATAGAACAGTATAAGGGGCCTATTTATTAGTAATTTCGGTAGATGAATTGACAAACGCAGAGCCACAGGACACGCCCCCTTCACTCCACACCGTCACTCCTTACTCATTAATATTCATTATTTTTTGAAAATGCGTGTAAATTGATTTTATAGCAACAGATAATGTATAAAAATGAAATTAAAAAGATTTAAACAATTCCACAACAATTATTACTACTAGTAATGATATTATTATTATTATTATTATTATTATTATTATTATTATTATTATTATTATTAATATAATTATTAAAATAATGGCCATACAACATTTTTATTATTATTAATTTTATTATACATTTATTGTTATTATTATTATTATTATTATTGCTGTTATAATTCATATTTTTATTACTATGCATTTTATTATTATTCATATAATTATTCAAATAATAGCCAAACAACATAATAATAATAATAATAATAATAATAATAATAATAATAATAATAATAATAATAATAATTATTATTATTATTATTATTATTATGATTATTAATAATAATCATAATAATAATCATAATAATCAAGCTTAAATCGTCGTTGCTATGGTTACGTGTGTATTCGGACGTTAAACAGCGAAAACCTGTAACTAGTGAAATGGGACTGTGGTGGTCTAGTGGTTAAGGTACTGGACCATGGACCAGAAGGTCCAGGGTTCAAATACCCCCTCTGCCACAGTTGGGTCCCTGAGCAAGGCCCTTAACCCATAATTCCTTGGATTGTAAGACTGTATTAATTGTAAATTGCTCTGAATGAGGGCGTCTGCTAAATGACTTAAATGTACTCTGTACAGAATCCCCACAGACCCTCTTCAATCTCCACACTTTTAGACTTCATCCCACAGGGGGTTAGGGGGTAACGGACTGCCACTTCCGTGGCAAAACCTGATTCTGTGGTTAGTAAACCATTTGTTATCCATGTGTTGTGTTTGACATGTGCTTTTTCTGATTGTTCCTGAATAAATGGGTCTCAGCCCACTTATTAATTCAAATTAATTCAGGTGTGGTTTGATCGATGCAGCATGGACCAAAGACTTCTCAAATAAAGGGGGTGGCATTACAAGAAATTATTCACGATTTAGTATGTATTCTGCTCACAACAATTAGGGGGTATTTCAAAATAAAATGTGGTGAGCGGTATATTTATGTATATAACTTGATATATAACAAATGAAACAAATATAATTCTGGTTATGTTAGAGAACTGTATGAATGTGAGAACTGCTGTTTCCTGTGATCTTTTATGGGCATAACGGAGGATTGAAATTGTAGGAGCTCTTTTCGAGTATCAGCTCATAGAAATACCAGCACATATTAAGGAATCCCATGAGCTTTAGCCCAGCACAAAGCATTGTTGTGAAAGTTGTGAAAGTTCTTACGTACACTGCCATACTTACAGTGGGGGTAGTCACTTCCTGCGTGGTTATCTTTCATCTGCATTAAACTCAGCTCTGCTGTTTGCTGCCAAAAATGTCTATTTTGGTATTTTTTGATCCCACTGTAATTTCTAGTAACATCTGGCAAACTGTAGGTGCTTGAGTGCTTGGCAACCAATGCTTTATTCCGGAAACCCTCCCAAAGTACTCTTGCGTATATAGGTGGAGTCTGATTTTAGTTAGAGACACATTCCTATGCCTATATTTTCCCGGCTGTGATCCTTGGAGATTCTATGGCCATCTTTATCACTCTTTGTGAAGTCAGTATAGATGTACGTCCTGTTCTAGATAGATTCTCAACACCTTCTGATGCTTAATGGTTAATTATTTCCCGGATAAGGAAAGAGTCTTTACCAGAGGATGCAGTGTTTGTGAAATGCTATCAGCTACCAGTGGGAATTATTTATATACATTTATGTCAGAGTCACACTATAGCTTGGTGTATATAGTTTTTCCTTCTAATGGACAGCGTGAGGTAAATATTTGCATCAACATCAGTTGAATAGATTAAAAGCTGAGATGGCAGGAAATATTCTGGCTGGTTTTTGGGTAGGTCACTTCAGCTAGCTGCAGGAAGGCCTTACAGGTTAAGTGTCAGTGCAGTTAAAAAGTGACAGCTGTCTCGTGCGATCAACGTTTTTTTTAACTGTCGAGAAAGAAAAAAATATCAAGGACTTCCCGAAGTCCTAAATATACATCACAGAATCACGATGACATGAATCTAAACAGAGAAAACGCCAATTCAGAGAAATATTTGATGATGTTACTGGTCAAATCCATGTCAAATTCAAAATGATGTACTTTTTTTCGTAATCCAAATTACTCAGGAGAGCGCTTTTAGTTTCTTTTTTCTTTATCAAAGAAGGTTTCTTTTCAGATCATGAGTTTGCTGTCATTTGTTTGAGTATTTGCATTGCAGTTGTTTATTGATCATTTATTTTATATATTTTAAGCAGTAAAAAAGTGGCCTTATTTTTGATTTAGTTTTGATTTGATGCTTGACCGGGCTTGATCTTTCTGGGTTTTTTTGGTGCTGGAATAGCCAGAGCTGAGGCATTTGTGTTGCGTGTGATGCCTTTGAATCTTATTTCTCCAGATGTCAATTCTCAGCACTGATACTGTAAATTTACAATGTAAAAAGAGCTATCAATTTACATTCATTCTCTTTATTTACATTTTAAATTTACGGCATTTAGTAGACACCCTTATCCAGAGTGACTTACAACTTATACAGTCTTACAATTCAAGCAATTGTGGGTTAACGGCCTTGCCATCAGGT
>JAYJMA010093778.1:0-22984 GCA_036873895.1 Parotocinclus cabessadecuia
CAGTGCTTGACAAAGTTTTGCCAAAGTAACCCCTCATGCTCATGTGGTTATATCAGGTACTGAAGAATGATGGTTGACACCTGAGGGATCAGAGATCACAGGCTTTTAGTTTGGGTTTTCAACTTTGCCCTTCACTAACTGAAATTCCTCTAGATTCCTTGTCTAGAGTCCCTGGTTTAATTGTATAAATAGATAAATAAATAAATAAATCCCTTCCAATTTTGTTATTAACATTTAAATTTTCCCATGTATCTGTTGAAAAATTAGTTCCTCTGACTACTTTTACTTCATAAAAACTCATTTTGTGGATACTGCTTCAAATCATGATTACAATCACCTGCTTGAAATTATATCAGTATTTATTTATTTTGTTTTTTTCATTACTAGATCTAAATAGGCCCTGTCTCAACTTTTTTGGAATGTGTTACATGCCTGAAATGCAGGAATTGATGTTTATTAACATATAATACATGAAAATGCATAAAATATCTTGGATGCACAGTTTGTGGCCTTGGCATTGGATAGTTAAATACAAACGATTGATTGCTGCATATTTGTTTTTATATTTTTTTTTCCTTTTGTGTTTATCAGTTTCAAATTTTAATAATTAAGTTACAATCAAAACAATCGAAACAACCTGTTGAACAGTACGAAAGTGACATAAAAATCAGTGGCAGATCCTGGACATATGGGAAGTATCAAATATAAGTTCAGTCATGGCCAAGAAAAAAAAAGAGATCAAAAGATCACAACCATTATGAAATGTTATAAAAAGTAAATTGTGTGAGGCAAATTTTAATTGAGTGTGTCAATGCAGTGTTGGGCCTGAGTGTGAAGAAATACCTCCAGGAAGATCAGTATTGCCCCTTAAGTGCCTCCTGGTAATGCACAATGCTCCTGCTCATTCTCCAGGTTAAGACCATTTGCTAGAGGAGTTTAATTTAATCACTGGGAAGTTGTTTCCCGCGAATACTACTCCTCTAATCCAGCCCATAGACCAGAATATTGAATTTCCGACTTCAAAAAACTCTACACTAAAGCACTGTTTCAAAGGTGCTTGAAAGTGATCTCGGACACCGAAGTGCCTTTCTGGAGTTCTGGATACTTCAATATCCTCAACAGCATGTGCCTCCTATAGTGACCTTGAGGACAATGAACTCTGCATGGAGGAAATTTTGGCCATATGTCAAGAAGAGTTTTCAGTAAGGTAAAGTGTTTGAGATGGATTCATTGAATTCAGTTAACACTCATTTCAATAATAGTCAGGCACTTTGAAACGGATTAATGACAAAAAACCTACACTACACTGATTTCTTATTATTGTTATATTAGACCTAATAAAATAAAATATATTGGTAAATTTTGATGGCTGCCTAACTTGTACACTTGTTATGTTGAAATGCATGTGTCCAGGTTAACCATTTTAGTAGCATAAACATCTTTCTTTTTATCTGTGAGGGGAAAATCTTTTGAGAGCAAAATTAATTCTAAACATCCTGCCATAACTCTGTTTCACTAAACAGAGCCCTTTATGCACAACATGAAATAATGGAGTGATTAATGTTGGTTCCATTAGCTCATGTGCAATTACATTATAATTTGATATACTTTATTGTATGTAATCAGATGCACATCGGCTTAGATTAATTATTGTCCATTCCTGTTTCAACTCTCATGAACTGTGTGTGAATAACTGTATCAATAACATTTGATTTAGCATTTCCAAAACATTGGTTTTAGTGTTTAACCATTTTTGGTAGTAACACGTGTAGCAACTTTCTTCAGTATCTAAACTTTATGGACATTTGTCCTGACATTTTCCTTTAAAAATTGCTGTTAAAATTGAAAATTCAATGTTCAAGTAATGATGGCAAATCACTTTGGCCCAGATGCAACAAAACAGTCAATACAATGATACTACCACCATCATGTTTCAAAAGAGTACTGTTTTGATCTCATCCCTCCAAAATGTTTTTGCAATAGCCTAATGGATTGTCCATGTGCCACATAATGGGCATTTTTTTCTGGAGAGCAGTGGTTTTCTTCTTGCAACCTTGGCACTGTTGGCATTGTTGTTTAGCATTCTCCCAATGATAGACTTATAAACAATTATATTAATTAATGTGAGAAAGGCCTTTAGCTTTTAGGCCTTAGATGTTACCCTGGGATCCTTTGTGACCTCATATGTCACGCCTTACGACTGCGCAGGCGTGCCTTGATTGTGCGCACCTGTCCCAGATCAGCGAGGACTCTTTATAAGCTTCGCTCGCTTTGATGCGGAGCAAAGCTTTCTTTGTTACACTTTATGATTTGGTTTTGTTTTGATTTGTTTTGGACACAGGTGAGGTAGGATATTTCATTGTCGTTTCCAATCTTTGATCCTGCCCGCCTGTTGTTTCGTTATGTTTAGTTCTGTTTTAAGTTCCCTTTATTTAGTTTCAATAAACCTGGTTGTCCCGCACGTTGCGCTTGCCTCCGACTCCTTCAACGTTTTGTGACATCATAGACTATTACATGCCTTGCTCTTGGAGTTATCTTTATTGGTCACCTGAGCAGCAATGGTCTGAATTCCCCAGCGTGTACACAATTTGACAGTGGACTGGCAGGGCCCTAACTCTTTAGCGGTGGTTTTGTTTCCTACAAACAATGAAAATTATAGCTCCTAATCAGAAGAAGCTTGGAAAATGCATATTTAAAAAAAAAATGTGAAAAATAAACATTGTTTCTCACATTTAGTACAGTATACACAGTATGAATCTGGGATATGTCAGGTTTTATCTGGTGAGCACAATTTCATCTGCTTATAAACATGCATTCCTGCATTGTAGTTCACAGATGTGAACAGGTGATTGTAATCACGATTTGGTACAAAATCAGTATCCAGGTAGTAGCTGTAGTTAACAGTCAGTTGCAGATCAGATCTAAAGCAACCACAGCAATATAAGAGAGATTATCATAAATGTAGGGAATGTGCTGGTTTCTGTGTACGACCCAGGTATTAGGTGCAGGATTGTGACTCAGGTAATAACTGCAGTTAAGTCAGTTGCTGATCAGATCTTAAGTGGCCACAGCAACATAGGAGAGATTATCATAGTGGTAGGGTTTTTGTGTGTGATCCAGGTATTAGGTGCAGGATTGTCATGCAAAGATAGCTTGGAAAGACAGCTGACAAAGGGAATAGACCGTATTTGGGCTGCTATAGGCTAGCAACTCATGGCAGTGACAGCCATGGTTAGCCAAGCATATGCACTCATGCAAAGATACATTATGGACAAATAAGATAATTCCCCGGGAGTCTGTGAGAGCAGGGATGAAAGATGACTGACAGGTGGATAACATGGTTATGGATTCAGGAAGGGACTTGACTATGAGATGTGGGTCAAACAGCAGGCCAAATAATTGGGCAAAGACACTGCATGTTTGTGTATGTGGATGAAGCAAGTTGATATCAGAAAGTGGATTAAGTCTTCAACATTAAAAGAAGAGGTACCTGGTAGGAGGTGTGCAGGGGCCCCCCACTAGGCAATACTAATTTTAGAATTGTTTAAATCAGTTGGGTGAAGTCCAGCAGCAGTTTACATACATACAGTTTACCACAGCCTACAGGATATCAATAACTCTAGCACCATGGAATTGAGTAAAAGGAAGATAGGGAAAAAGAATGGAAATGGGCTAAGACCAAAGGTAAGCTAGCCAGGTGCAAGTGATAAGGTAGCACAGATGAGTGTTAATGATGATATGAAAGGTATAATGGCTGGTTTTAAGAGAATGCCAGAGAATAATCTAAATAAGATTGGTAAGCGTATTTATGACTATATTGTGGAAAGATTTTAGAAGGTAAAAAATAGTTGAATAGTTAGACATGAAATCAAGGTGGCAGGTAGAAATAGATAAAGTCATTAAGGAGTTAAGGGCGTAGAGAAAACAGTGGAAGCAAAGAAAGGAGAATGAACAAGGGAGCATAGAGGTATTGCAGGATGAAGGTAAAAGTAAATTGACGAAAGTCCGTAGAACAGAGGTTATAAGAAAGGGGAGGAAGAAGAAAGAGAGTGTTAGTGTTAGGACTCACGCTGTGAGCCCGTTTTCGTTCTTCGCCACGGTTTATTATTTTTCCCTGCTCCCTTAGTTTTCTGTTTCCATTTTTTCCCCTATGCTGTTTGGTTAGTTCTTTTTTATTACTCACCTGTGTTTATTTTCCTTAATTACATTTTTTAGTATTAGCCACCCCCGGATCCTTGGCCAGCAGAGGCCGTCTCTGGATCCTCGGCCGTAAGGGCAGTCCATGGATCCTAGGCCATTAAAGGCCGTCCTTGGATCCCCGGCTTTTGAAAACTGTCCCTTTTTTCATCTCCCATTTTTGTCTTTTTATTTTCCTTTGGTTCAGGCTCTCTTTTGTTGTTTATTTTATTATCATTGCTGTTTTGCAAATCCCCGGCTCCAAAGCTGTTTTTGCAGACCTCGCAGCACCAGAGCCTTTCTGTGAACCCTCGGCTCCTTGCCGTTTTGTGGACACTCGACGCCTTAGCCATTTGCAGACCCTCGGCACCTCAGCCGCTTTACGAACTCTGGCACTTCGGGCCCATCGCGGATCTCAGGACTCTTGGCTCCTTGGCCGCCTCAGGACTCTTGGATAGGACTGTTTCGTTTGTGTTATGCCTGATCTTTTATGGTAATAAATATCCTTCCCTTACTCTCTGTTGTTCTCTGTCTGTGGATAATGCATTATGGGCTCAGATTTAAACCTTCTGGGGGTCCTGGGGATTTGGCAAGGTGGACCAGGAATGGTCTTGCGAGATCCTCAGGACACCTGATCATAACAGTTAGTGCTGCATTTTTTTATAGTGCTGCAAGATGTTTGTTTATTTGACATACACATGGATATATCCATAAGTTAATCTCTAGACTAGAGATATATATATATATATATATATATATATATATATATATATATATACACACACACACACACACACACACACACAAGTCAATGCCAATTTAGATTAATCAATTAACCTAACCGTATTTGGACTGTGGGAGGAAACCGGAGGACCCAGAGTAAACCAACACAGACAAGGGGAGGACATGCAGACTCTACACAGAAAGGACCCAGGCTGCTGCACCTTGGGATTGAACAAGGGGCCACTTAAAGATCCATTTAAGTTTACTAATACGCTGTTTAGTAAGGAGAAATCAGGGAATCTAAAAGTAGAAAAGAAGGAGTTAAGGAGAGAAGAAGGAGAGAATCATCTCAGAGCATGTTTACGGAAAAGTAAGGGGAAAACGAGCTAGAGTTACCAGCAGATATTGCTTGATTGTACAGATACTGTGCAAAATGGATCCCCCCTAGATGGAGTGAGGTACATGTGAAGTATGCAAGAGCCTAACCAGGGCCTAACAGGGTCCTACATCGCAAGTATAACAGCACACGTGACGTTTTAAGGTTTTGAAAAAAAACAAAAAAACAACCGTATCCTTACAAAAAATAAGGATTCTGTCACCATCAATGAGTTTCGCTCTAGTAGTCTACTTAATGTGGAGGATAAGATTTTGTTTAGTGTAATTGTAAAGAGACTGGCTACATATCTGAGAGCTAATAAGCTAATAGATACTTCAGTGCAAAAGGCAGGGATTTCAGGATTTGCTTGTTGTTTAGAGGTTAGTAGTACGATTTGGTATCAGATTCAGTTAGCAAAGAAGGAGGGAAGAGATCTTCATGTAGTGTTTTTAGACTTGGCATTCGAGTTTTCAGTTCTACATTAGTACAGGGGAGTATGTCACAGTATATCAACTGCTGGAAATAGGGGTAATGTCAGGGTGCACAGTCTATCCATTAGCATTCTGACAATCAGGTCCTCTAAATGAGTCGTAGGTGGGGAGAGGGTGCACAGTGGTACCCAGTGACCACCAATTAGGGTGTACATGGACGATATGATGATGCAGACAACTACTTTGCCATGTACACGGTGGTTGTTGGAGAAGCTGGCAAGAATGAAGGTTAAACCCAGTAAGTCTAAGAGTGTGTCTGTTGTGTAACTGGTGCAAGAAAGGCTACTGATTGGGGGAGAGGTCACACCTACTATCTTGAAAAAACAGTCAACAATACAGTGCAGCATTAAATGACAGAAGAGTAGGTTATAGAGATGAGGAAGAAATTGTTGGAAGCTGTCAATAAGTTTTGTTCTCAGGTAAATGTAAATTATTGTGCTTTCAGGTTGGATTGCTTTCTCATATAAGGTAGCCACTGACAGTTTGAGGTGACAATCACTGAGGTGCACAGTCAGCAAAAACGGCACTGGAACATAGAAACTATGGCAGGCACAAAGCAAGAGGGCATGGCTAGGGTCAGGTGATGTGTGGAAAGCATTTACAAGGACTATGTCACCCGAGAGGAGGCCCATGGTTAACTAGTTTTATTTGCGAGCAGGAAGAGGAAGCGCGGTGTGTTGCAGCAGCTGACCAGGTAAAACGGGTCAGTGGCTAAAACAGGACAGTGTAGAAAAGCGGAGAATCACCTGGAGAGAGCTGTGGGCAATGGATGCGAGCCGTAATAAGCTCCTACTAGGTGTGACGTATAATGTCCTTCCAACACCACAACACCTTGGTCAGTGGGTAGGTCATGATCCAAGTTGTAATTTATGTACTAAAAAAGGACGCTGAAGCATATTTTGTCAGCATGCAAGGTTAATTTATTGCAGGGTTGCTACACATAGAGGCATGATCAGGTTGCTCAGGACGTTAGCAGGGGTGCTCAATAGAAAGTGCATAGACATTAAAGAATATGGCAATTGGTAGTAGTAGGAGTTTCATTAATTTTGTGTGTGAGGGGCAGTGAAGAGGAGAACTAACACAGAAGGTGAACATTGTTAGTTGGAGTGAAACATGAAACGGGAGCTAATAGTGGATATAAAAACCACATTGCAGATTACACAGTGCATTGTGGTATCTATGTTGAGGCCAGACATGGTGTTGTATTCAGAGATCAGGAGGATACTTTATTTTATAGTACTGACAGTTTCAGTTGAGGATGAAGTTGAGGGAGCTTATGAAAGGAAGAAATTAAAGTATTCAGAATAAGTAGCTGAAGTGAGTGCGTAGGTGGCAGGCACATATTAGACCAGTAAAGATAGGTGTCAGGGGTTTTGTAGCAAAGTCCACCACGTCTCTGCAAACTGAATTTGGATTTAAAGGCCATGTGCCAAGGACAGCTGTAAAAGAACTGTCAGATGTAGTTGAAAGGGTTCATCAGTGGCTGTGGATAAAAAAAGCTCAGGATGAGTGGAAAAGGGTAAGGCATGACTCGTATTTAGGATTAGTATAATGAGTAAATGCTACATGGAACTAGTGGTAGCCTTAGCCACCTGGGAGGCCATAGTGGATTTACCTTGTGTGTATAATGATTGGTTTGTATAATATGTACGGTGGAACATATAAAGGTTTGTGAGGGGAACCTGGAGGGCAGTGGGTCTGGGACGCCAAACCTCACTGGAAGTGTCATGGTCATAATTGAGTGAAACACTGACGAAGGTAGGTGCCTTCCTGATGACCCTTATGAAGAGATGGCCGTAGAATTTTGGTGTAGGGAAGGTGCTGGTCTCTGTGTGACTCAGGTAATAACATTAGTTAACAGTAAGTTGCTGATCGGATCTCAATCAGCCAATCAGAAGAAATTACCATAAATGTAGGGAATGTGATGGATTCTGTGTGTGACCCAGGTATTAGGTGTGGGTTTTGAGATCAGGTAATAAATGTAGTTAAGGCAGTTTCTGATCGGATCTTTAAAGGCCACAGCAACATAGGGTTTTTGTCTGTGAGCCAGATATTAGGTGCAGGATTGTCTTTCCTCTATTATTTCATTCATTCAGGGAAGGCTGAGTCTTTGATGAGCTTATAAATAGATGGAAACTTTATTGATCCCAGAGGGAAATTCTGTATAGAGCATGGAGATATCATATGCTTGAGAAAAGTATGAAATATTTAAAAACAATGTACCTCTAAGAAAGATAGGAAGTATTTTGTATATTTCTCTCTCTACAGTGAATAATATAAGTAAATGATTCAAGGAATCAGCAGGAATTTTAGTCAAGGGCACAAGCCTACACTGAACTCTCATAGGCTTTAATCTTTCAGATAGCACTGCATCAAGAACTGCCATTCAAAAATAGTTAATATAACCACTTGGATAAGGGATTACTTTGGCAAACGTTTGCAACGAACTACAATACAGAGTTTCAGTCACAATTGCTACTTAAAGTAGCCAAACGTTAACCATGTACGGAAACAAAGTTGACTCGTTGGGAGACATCAAATATGGCCCATCTCACAGTGGCAATGGGTACGGGTACTGAATTGGTCTGCCTGCAGTCCTGACCTGTCTCCAATAGAGAAGGTTTGGAGAGTTTTTAACTGGAAAAAGTTACACAGATGGCATCATATTGTTGCACATCTTATGTGTTTGCAGGAGGAATAGGACAAAATAAGACCTGAAACACTAAATGAATTGGTATACTCTATGCAAAAAATTTATTTTAAGTATGGTGAAAAAGAATGGTAACATTACAAAGTAGTACATGTCTTCTGTTTTGCAATGTGTTGCAGACCTGAAGTTCAGAAATGGGTGTTTATTAACAAATTAAAATGAAGTTGACTAGACAAAACAAGAAATATCTCAGATTCTTACTCTCTGTAATTAAATAAAATTCAAAGTACATTAAAAAATGCTGTTCTAATATGCATTTTCCAGACTTCCCCAACTTATTCAGGGCTGTACACTGCCCACAAAAATAGTGGATATTTAATTATGGTATATTTCATTTTGAAATGTCACCTATTTTTTGTGAGCAGTATATATTTAACATAGTCCATATGGTTTGGACGTATCCCAGAAATATTTATAAACATATTTATTGAAAGTGCTTCAATTAATAACTTGGAAACCCTAGGATGCAAACTTGCAACCATCTGGTCAGTAGCACATACTATTTAGCACTGAATAGTTATTGTTTCAGAATAGTTATTGTTTCTAGTAGACAGGCATTTCAGCAGGTGTTTCCAGTGTTATTTTCAAATTGACAATTGACAGTTTTTATTCAATTAATGCATTTGGCTAGAATAAATTCCTTCAGCCACAGCGTACTTCTGAGAGTAAGCCTGCGTAAAATCTGACACAATCCCCTTGCAACCTCCTACTTTTGAAGCTTCAGTTACAGTGTTTGAGACTTGTTTTACATTAGCATTCAGATTAAAACACTGTGCTACACACAATCAAACCAGACTCACTTATTAGTATGATCTCACTTCATGTCAAAAACACAAGTATATTAATCAAGCTTTTACTTCTAACTGTCTTTACACTTCTTTTATATGCAACATGAGGTTCCCCAGCCATACATGTTGGTAAACTACAACCTATGCAGTTCAATAAACTCTATTTAATATGCTGAATTGCTACTAAATCATTCAAGAAACAGCAGATATACACATAAGTGGCCAGTGCGCAGGCACACACACACACACACACACACACACACACACACACACACACACACACACACACAAACACACGCACAAGCACACACGCACGCACGCACACACACACACGCACGCACACGCACACACACACACACACACTTGTACTAGTCCTTGAGTCACAATTGTTTGATTATGCACTCAAGATCAAAGTAAATAGTAAGTCATAATTAAGTCAGTGTAAAAATGATCTGGGACATATTAATTACTGGAATTAATAGCTGGAACACCAAAGCTTCAGGACTTCACACAAAAGCAGAAGACGAACAAAAATTTTAAGTTTTAAAAAAGCAATGACCCAAAGCATAACTCCATCTCAACAAAGCATTAGTACCACTGGAGACTCTGCTTGATGAATACTAGTAGGCTATTCCACAACCTACGAGCATAAATAGCACATGCACTGCCAGCAAATTCTGCAACGATCTCTGTGATCCCTGCAGAAGTTGAGAGCACAATGGCAATATATGAGGGGTCTTATCCATTAATTCCTTTAAAGTACATTAAACTGAATTCTGAACTTACTGGGAACCAATCTAAGGAGGTAAGAATCAGTGTAATGTGTCTTCTTAGTGCCTGTTGTAATTAAGACTGGTTAATCCCATATGCAACAAATTACAGATGTTGAGTCTGTAGGGAACAGATGCATGAATAAACTTCTTAGAGAAAAAGAGAACAAGTTCAGCAATGTTTTTAAGTTGGAAAAAAAACCCACTCTTCACACCCATACTGATTTGCTTTTCAAACGTGAGGCGCTTTGTTTAGGGTTGTTCAGACTGTGCACTCTGTGGTGCCTGCTGGGCACCGGCTCTCCCACAACCCTGTCCAGGATTAAACATACCAGAAAATTAATTAATTAATGCGGCATTATGGTACCCCATAGAGAAATGGTCTGCTTTTAAATGGACGCCAAATGCGTTTGAAACAACCGACATAAGAAAGAAACACAAGTCATTTTTTGTCCTGAAACACTTCACTCTAACCCGTTCAATAATCTGGCGTCCATTTAGGGGCGTATGGGACAAATAGCTTACGTCTGTACAGCAGAATATGTGTGCCAGGTGTTTATCTCCCAAAATCAGAGGCCTACGTAACTAATGAATGCAAATCTCAGCATTCGCGCTCCAAAATCTAGTGGAACACCTTATCACAAGAGTGGAGGATGTTAGATTAGCAAAAACAGGACCGCCTCCTTACTAAAAGACATGTTTAGAAATTAACAAGCACATCCAAATACCATGGAGTACATGTTTAATGCACTATTTGAAGTTTTACGCATGTCTTTGCTTGTTTTATGCTATAGGAAATCATCTTGCATTCCCATAAAATAATGAGCTGGTGGGTTTCACCATTGCTGCTGCTGCCGAGGCTGATGATGATGAAGAAGAAAACTCCAGCCTGTAACGCAATCACAGATGATAAACTGTTAGTTATTAGGCAGCCCAATGCAGTAAGGAAAGGGAAAAAAAGAGATCATTTTGCACTGCACCAATTTCCTTGTTGTTTTCAACATCTGTCCTGGTCCTCAAACAAAATGTGATCCATATAACCCATGTAGTACATCACTGTGGGCTTTGCATCCATTAAGCAAATATTGCTACCCGTTTCTTGTCTAGGTGTATAGCTACGCTCCCAGTACTGTGCCATGCTGAACTCCAAAGAAATGAAAATTGTTCATTCAGCTGGATCAATTTGAGTTCAACCACGAGGACCAGTCAAACCTGACCACATTGTTTCTCAGGCAACAGCATGGGCATGTTGTTATCTTCGTTTGTTGTTTACTTTGCCTGTACGTGATCACTACTAATACTGAATACTGATATTTTTGCTGACACTGCTGTTGTGTTGTTTGCACCTCATGAGAAATGCTACCTTTTCCTACATTTTTAAGGATGGAACATTAAACTGTATGAGATTGAGTATAGTGTACAAATAAGTAATTTATGCACAGTCCGTCACCCTGCTACAACATCCTGCTAGACCACAGTAATAAAATAAGGTTTATATTGCCAGATTTCTCACGAAATCTCTAATTCAAGTGATTCACTGTGTTTCACACGTGTGCCCAAATATAGCAGGGTCTGTACTGATAGAAAGTCCTTTATTTGCAATCCAGCTTTTTTCGTAGAAACGTGCTCTTTTTTTGTAGGCTTTTCATTGTGTAATGTAGTGGCTTTATTATTAATTTATGTCTTATGGCCCATTGTGTTTTCGCATTAAATATAGACGTCCCTGTGAGGAAAGGTTTGACACGTGCCTAAAACTTTAGACCTTCTCCATCGTACTATGAGAGTTATCACACCAATGATGAAAATCCTTCCTTCAGATGAAGCAAATTGTATTTATCTGGGCATGTTTTTTATTCTAATGTTTACAAAGATAAAGCCAGTCTCATAGGGACAATGAAGAGGAATTTCTCTTACTATTATACTTTAATGGCACTCAGGTGGCACAGATGTGTAATACGCTATAGTCCACCACTGAAGGGACCTGGGTTCAGTTTCCGGTGTCTCATGCCATCAGAATTTCTTGTGTCAAAGGGAGGAAAGGCCAGTTGAGTGATCATAGTGCTTCAACAATGGACCTACGCAGTCCTGTGATTAACTGCCATTTTATCCAGGACATGCTTACGCCTGCACTGTATTCCCCGGGAACAGGCACCAGAGCCCCTGTAACCAGGTCTTTGATCCTCAGTGATGGCAAAATCACGACTTTGAACCTCTTTAATGCCAAAATGTCACTGTGACCATATGTACTGTAAGTTTAGATCAATATATCAGTGATAATTTATTGTACAAAACAGTACAGTGTATGCGGTTTGGAATTGCCTTACTCTAAGGAATGCACCAATTAAGGAGGCCATGCGGTAGCTGCAGGTATGAATGTTCATATTATATCAGCGTACATATGTTTATGTGTGAGAGATTAATGTACTGTATATACACTGGTCACAAAAATTAGGGGGAAATTTCTAAATTAATACGAATAGGATCCCATTTTAACTGCTGGACAATCTGAACCTGTCCATGCCCCATCACTGTCAGTGTTATGGCAGACTTGGGTGACCATGCACCCCTACTGAATAGTCAATGCGGGGCACTCTCGTTCAGTTTGACACGCTTCCGTTCACCCCCATGAATATGTCTCTTGCTACTCAATCACCATAATTGAGTTTGCAACGCATTTGCGTTATCGAACAACTTTCTTTGACTTTTCATTTGCTTTTCTGATGATCTTGTTTAATAAAATACAATCAAAGGCTTCTTTTTTAATCGCTTCATATTATATTAGCAAATATTCCCCAATTTTTGTGAGCAGTGTACATATCAGTTTAACACTGTTTTTACCATGACCACTACTGTCTGTAAACATAACTTTGATCTTACTGAAATACTGAAAGCGCAGAAATACATTTTCGAACTGTGTATTAAATGACAAGATCTCATATCCATCCTGTTCTATTGTGCAAGCCATTTTGGGTAGTTAAAAGGAGGACGCAGGATTTTGCACTTTGTACAATGAGAAAATCAAATAACTTTAAAGGAAAGAATCAGACTGCCTCTGCTTTGCTTGTTCATATGCCTCTGTGCTCAGCCGTAGTCCTTTCTAGATGTAGTCCATCACATTGTAGTTAGCACGACATCTGTGCTGTTCAATACAGGGTATGGATCAAGCATTGCTCCTCTTAAATGTCTCGATGTGACCTGCTCATGCTTTTGTGGGTTCATCCTTGTAAATACAGCTATTTTGTACATAGGCTGACTGGCCAGAAAAGGTTCAAATAAAAAAAAAAACTGGTGGAATGTTTCCTTGAGGTTTCAGTGTGTCATTTGTAGGTATGCACTATCTATCTTTATTCAAATGGATCACACTATTCGCAGAACAGCAAACTGCAATCATTTTTATGGCTGTGACACGGATTGAAAACAATTTTTAATCATCCTATATTAAGTTGTTCTCTGTCTAATATGCTAGCCCACCACTGCAAACACCCGAGTTTCTCTTATTCTCCCTGCTCTTATTTATGTCCTACATTTAACCCTCTCTGCTACAAACCTTCCTTTATTAAAGGCTCAGCATAAAAAATCCTGTTATCTGATGTTATCTGATAGACACCAGCCAGAGTGCATATTCTACCAGCTGTCCTTAAATACTGTGTACGGTATCTGCTCCGATAGCAAATCTGGGCCAGTGATAACAGTTCTGTGCAACACTTGCCATTTTCATTGGCCCACAATACATAGTTTAAGGACTGCCATGACTTCAGCTGTCTGCCAATACACAGCCAGAACTGCACGTGTTGCAAATCGTAACGAATGCCATGATGTGTTTGGCAACAGCAGCACCACACTTGGACCCAAGGACAATTAAACGTTGCCTAACTGACCCACAAGTTTTTAAAGTGTCTGCTGTCTGGATAAGCCGAGCTACATTTTTCTTTACAGTTTAGCACTAAACTTCAATTAGATATGTAAATAAGTCATAAAAAGTGAAAAGGGTTACTGACGGTACATATTTTGTTTTTGAATAGTGTGTGATGTCCAAGTTTGGATAACACTAGCAGACAGGAATACATGAGTCTTTTATTTATACTGTGTACACATATTGATGTACTTACTATGCCTGAGAGAGTTGAAATTCTTGCAGTGGGGTTTAGCTTAAATGCCTAGAGACCTAAGGTCTCCATGCTGCACTTACCTTCTGTCTCAGCATTGAACTGCCGGCGCCTCCTAAAGTATAGAAGGTGACGTCAGAAGGTGACATTCTGTATTGTTTTTTAGCCTGTGTATCAAAACTTTATCTGGAAAATAGAAACTTTGTCCACAGTACACCCTTCTACCAGACTCTGACAAGATAGACTGTGCAAACCAAACTTTTTTTTTAATTTGTCTTATCTACTGCAGGCTTTTTCGATTCATATAAACCAAAAACTGATCACCTTTAGTCATGTTCCTGGGGAACAAGTGGAGCCCAATACACAATGAAATGAGTTAAACCTAAAACGTATGTCCAAATAATGCTCGGGATAGAAAGCAAACCCATTTCCCATGCTGATTATTAAATTAAAAACACATTGTCTGTCTTCGCGGTAATTATGATTCCTTCCGTGATTCTATGCTAAATTTGTAAAAGCTACATTATATTTTCTCAAAGAAAGATGAATAAATAGGGGATATTTCATTTTGATTAATTGATGGATTCATGAAATATCCCATACATTTTGTGAGCAGTGTATTATGTTTGTGCTGTGTGAGAAATGCGCTACATTTGGGGGTTTTATGGACTTCAGGAGAGGTCTTCTGGTTAATCAGGATTTAATTAGGAATTGAATAATGTAAGGCTCACTCCTCTTTCCAGGAGAAAGTAGAAAGCTTGAAAGTTAAAAAGTCCTGCTAAAAACAATTGAATGACTTGAAGGTATATCTTATCCAGAGCAATGTACAATGTTTTGCATAATTATTCACCCCATTTCACATTTTGTATCATTACAGCATTGAAATTATACATCATAACTGTACACAATATTTATTAGATATGAAGTATATCGTACTCTGCAAAATAATTCACCAATGAAAACAAAAATAAAGTTGTGATTGAAAATTGTGATTGGTGGTTTCACCACCATAGTGTAACAAATTGCCACCTGGAGGTATGAATACTTAAACAGATAGTTTAAGTATTTATAGTTAGTTTAATTAACCTTTGTCTCAGTATTTTTTTCACATTCAGATAGTTTCAAATATGAGTCAGTAAACAAAACAGTCAAGTGCATAATTCCAAGTTGTAACCATGCAAAATGAAAACTTTTTTTAAACATTTTATAACTTTTTTTTTAACAGTTTACAGTTCCCAGTTACAGTGGGAAAGGCCATTATTTTCCAATCATCCTCATTTTATATACCCCAAAATGGCAAGGCATGTGGCTATTTAGAGTTATAAAAAAAAGACTGGAAGTAATTGAATGGGCTAACTCTGATAGAAGCTGGAGTATTTCCCTCAGCAAACACACTACAATCAATGTGCTGAGCCACAGGAAACATGTTGAATAGTAGGCCAAATTGGACAGTGCTTTCAAACATTTGCCTTTTGTCCCCCGGTTCAGACAAAACCCAAGAGAAAGCTGATAGAGAACTTCAGTAAAATGATGAAACTACTCAAAAATAGAACATTATGCTTAATCGGGATAACTGTTAGTAGTCGAGATATCTGGCAAAATCCTAGACTACTAAAGGACTTATATATTTGATATGTGGTCAGGAATTTCATATTAGTTACTCAGCATCTTTCTAGACATCTGGCCTTGTGTAGAAAGGTTTATGCTATAAAAGATTCCTCTGTGCATTAATAGTTGACAATAAGAAATTAATGATTTTCTGACTCATATGGCAAATGTCTCTGAATAACAAACCTCGAGCCAACCCAGGTTCTTCAGACAAAAGTGTTGCTTCTCGGAATTCTACTCATACTGTGGTACAAAAGACAAGAGATTGGGCACACCCATCTGTCTAAGACATTAAATCAGCAAGGACTTGCCACTGTTGGTCACCACCTCGCTTACAAAAGATACTTTTATAACATCTGGCTAGGACCTGACCATGTGCTACAGTGCAGAAAGCAGTTAGCAACTCAGCTCCATTTTTCCCTTGGATGTGTGTTCACATGGAGTGTCTAGACTCTGTCCACAATGACCATGTCAGACAGAAAAAGCCAGCCAATGACAGCTGGGAATGAATGTGATGCATTGTCACTTTGGCAGTGCACTAATATCACATAGCTCAATCCCATATATCAGGATTGTCTTTGTGCACGTAACATTTAGTTTCACAAAAAAAACAGTTTAAGAACAGCTGTGGAATACAAAACATGCATTCATCATCATCATGTGTTTGAATTGTCAGTTCCTGATCGTAACAGAAAAATACACTATTCCTTTTGGACTGATGGTTGAAGTGCAGTGTTACCTTTTTGTTATTTATGTTACTGGGGAAAGGCAGTGGCGTTCAGAGAACTTATTAAATGAGCATGTTGCGTGTGTTGTAAAACCTCTTTTTTAATTTATAATCATCAAAACTAAACCACTAACCAAATTAGAACTGTATAATTACATTGATTAAAATAGCTAACTGAACACTAAACTCTCCCATAACTAGTCTGTAATCAAGCTAATCTAGAACGGAGTGACTAAAAAGTGAACTGAAAATAAAATAAACTGTACAAGCTTATACCCACAATGGACTGAACCAAATATTGCTTTTCATTGCTGCAGTAAATAGCTTAGCTATAAAATGCTAATACATTTCCATTTCCAGCATTTAGCAGACGCCCTTATCCAGAGCGACTTACAACTGATACAGTTCTTACAATCCAAGCAATTGTGGGTTAAGGGTCTTGCTCAAGGACCCAACTGTGGGTGAGGTGGGATTTGAACCCTGGACCTCCTGGTCCAGAGTCCAGTACCTTAACCGCTAGGCTAACACAGGCCCATATATAATAGGTGTCTTGTACACTACAATACCATCACGGAAAGAGTTAAAGGCTGGATATAAAACTCCAACACGTAAATATCTTCTGTCTGATTGTTTCTATTCCTTAAAGTTAGTAATCTGCCACACCTGGTGCAGCACATCCCAAGCCTAAAAACAGGCTCCTAAACAGACCCAGACTGATGGATATCTACAGATAGAAATCTGCAACTTGCAGTCTGAGGATAAGTAAGTGAGAAAGTCTGCTTTAAAAAAACGTAACATAAAATGCAAGAGTTGCTGTCAGAAACCACATAACTGGTCTTCATCAAGCCAACTGGAGGAGTTCTGTAATGCACTAAACCCTAAAGTCTTAGCAATTCCCTATTTCACTATGAGCCATTGTGTGACAACAATGCAGAAAGGCTTGATTTCCATAACCAAATGGCTGCTTTCTAAAGTGGAACAATCACGTTATTTTTTTTAAAGCAAAGGTCCTCCTAAAAGAGCAAAGTCCAGAAAGAGGGAGGGTTTAAATTTTAACAACCAGTCAGATTAATCTCCTCCTTATAATGTTCCCTGTGAAACCACACCCCAATAAACAAACATATATGCATTTGAACATAACTGACAAGAATTTGATTGACATTTTCAGTCTCTTCTTAAACTGAACGCATCTGTTCTGATTCCCTTATCAGATCCATTAAATGGTATTTTCCCCTGAATGTTGTCTTCTTTTAAGGTTCCCAAAAACTTTACACATTTAATTCTTGTCAGCTGTTTTACTTATCAAAACTTAAACACTGCCAAATGGCATCCTGTTTCCGAGTGCAAAACTGCTGACAGTAATAAATAGTGTGTAAAATAGTGATTAAAAGCGTTTCACAGATATGTCTGTGGCCACTCTTCAAAAACAGCAACTAGTGAAATGTTAAATCATGAGAACCTGGAGCATCGTGCAGAATCAATACAGCGAGAGAAAACAAGAGTGTGCAGCTGCAAAGAGAGACAGAGGAAGACGGACAAAAAGAAATAACAGGAGAGACAGTGGAGCCAGGCAGCAGGGGGATTTCAACCGCAAATTACCTCCTCAGTTATGATCTTGGTCCTACAACCTCCTGTACTTTGGATGGACTCACATAGACCCCAGGTCTCCTGCCAGACTGGTTCATGGCCCATCTGACTGGTTGCATTTTGGTACCAATTCTGTGAGAAAAGCAGAATTATAAAAACCCCAACCGTTTATCTTACACAGCAGTACTTAGTTTGGGTATGCCTCAGCAGAGCAAAATGCATCACTAAGGACATCTCGCAGCCTGGCTTTGAAAAGTTTGACTTGTTGCCCTCAGGGAAGCGCTACAGGTGCATCAGAGCAAGGACAAACAGACTCAAGAGCAGTTTTTTCCCGAAAGCCATTACCAATCTGAACTCACACATGCACTGATTTCATAGTCTATCCTTCCAACACCCTGGACTTCTTACCCAGCCGTGTGCAATATTTATTTAATACTATTGACAACGCTGCCAATCTCCATTACTGTGCAATATCTGTATAATGTGAAATATCATTACTCCCACTGACTAAAATCGACTAATGTGTAGTGCAATATCTAAATAATGTACAATAACTGTATATAACAACATATATACTTTTATATACAACATACAATTGTTTCTGCACCTTTTTATATAGTGTTATATTTTATATTTTATGTATGTTTGCACTGCGAAGAAAGTGGCTTTTAATCTCATTGTACATGTGTATAGTGACAATAAAGGTATTTTATTCTATTCAATCCTATTATATGCCATTCTTTTAACACATACAGGATAATAAGATGTTACATTGAACTAAGTACACTACTCACAAACACTTTTGGGTATTTTATGATGGGATATTTCATTTTAAAACATCCCTTAATTTTGGAGCAGTATAGTGTGCATCGTCTCAGGCATGCTGTATGTATTGCCTGTATAATCTACTCTATTCAGATTTAGTCATTTAAAGCACTGGATTTTGTTATGAGATCTCATGAGATGAGATGTCATGGTTTAATAAAATCCCTATGTTGTCTTGACATGCTGATGCTGACTGGACATTTTGTCCATTTGGTAACGAGGTAAAAAAGCACACTAACGTCAACAAAGACCTTGTAACACTTTTACTAGGCCTTGTAACACCCTTACTAGTTTACTACGCCACTGCATGACCTGATTTGACTGTTACAAGGCCCTTGTCGACGTCAACATGTCTTTAGACATCATGACCAAATGGACATAATGTCCTGTCAGTATCAGCGCATTTAGAGATAGTGTACGCGTGACAAATGACCTATGCAGTCACAAGACGGATATCCCTTTGTACATACACCAACACATAACATAGAAGCTAGCACTTTTGTTTCCTAAACATGGCATACGTTACTTACAAAGAAATAAAGCTTTATCCCCTTACAGCATAAAAATACAAGGACTGGTAATCTAATTCAAATGGCTTCGGGAATATGGCCTGGGAATTTTACCTGAATCAACTGGTTAAGAATGATACATTGTTCCATAAAACCTAAGTGGAACTGGCTGAGTGTGTGACATCAAGGCTTTGTTATACCTGCAGAGATCCCTGGCCACCTTTCAAACTGTAATCACCCTTCATAAAACAGGGTTTCTGACATTGTACTTATTTATGTACAGATAAAGCACTGAACGTTTTATGGCCACACTGCTGAGTCTCTAAGAGACAGGTAAATTGATGAGTACAACAGACGGACAAGGCAACACATTTTTTGAATGGCGGAACCTCGACATCTGCTTGTTAAACACTGTGGTTGACAAGCCTCTGGAGCTTGTGCTTCAGACTTGGTTTTGGTTTCCAGTATGAGTGCAATGACCACAGAAAAGAGCAGAGAGAGTTGGCTTGGAAATATACAGCACACAAACTTGATGTCCTGTGGGTTCCATCACTCTTGAAATTTTGCTCTTGCCACGGCCAGGAAAAAAATATCTTGCCTAAGAACATGTGCTAATTTCTTAGTTTGTTAACACTCCAAAAGTAGATCTGTTTAGACGTTTACATGTAGCTCTAAATTAATGATCCTGTTAGAATTTAGTGTCATGGATAATAAATAAAATGTTTGGGTTTTTTTTATAACACATAACGGTGTGTTCAAATGCAGTTTCATCGATGTTAAAATGTTTATATTATCAGTGTTAAGGTCCGCCACTGGTCTGGTTCGCTTTCCTCCTGTGTTATAATTTTCCCTTTCTCCGTTTTGTTTACGTTTTCCCCAGTGCGGCATGTAGTTGTTTGCTTCCTCTATCACCACTCCTACTTCCGTCCACACACCTAATCCAGATTCATCATCATCATCATCATCATCATCCCTCCCAAAAATCACCTGGTACCTGGCTAGGTGGCAACCTTGTACCTACCAGACTCCTCGCACAAATCACTCACTGTACCATCCCGGTAATTATTCACTCTCCCAAGACCCCCTGGTCCTTGAACACCCCTGGCTGGTTCTCCACAATCCGCTGTCCCCACTTCCAAGGCTCCTAGTCACACTTCTCAGTACACTGTACTCCCCGGTCACCACAATGACCATCTCAATCCAATAGAGCACCTTTGGGATGTGGTGAACAGGAGATTTGCATCATGAATGTGCAGTGGATAAATCTGCAGCAAGTGCCTGAAGCTATCATGTCAATATGACCCACATTCTCTGATAAATGTTTCAAGCACCTTCGTTTACTCTGTGCCCTAAGCAATTAAGGCAAAGAGGGTCCAAACCAGGAAAAGCATGGTGTAAAGTGACCATTATAAGCAAAATATCTCAACAAAGAGTGTCAGTGATAGTGAACGCCACTCTACTTTACATCATGGAAGATCTGAGCATCCATGACATCTTTGTATTTGAGAGAGGAAAGTCCAGCTGTTATTCACAGCTAGCCGCCAACCCACAGAAGCCCTATTGGAAAAGAGAGACTCTAATAGAAACCACTCACACATCATAAATATCCTCATAACATGCAATGAATTTGTCAACCATTTGGCTTAGAAACCATGCAGACGTTACCCTGTCCTCTATTAAGCCATTGTAGTTAATCATGTAAACAGAACATGCGATTACACTGAACACCGTCAGACACTGGGACAGAAGAGGGTTAATTTATTTGTAAATTATGCTTCCAGTCTCACAACTGTCAAGAGCAAAAAACTGTCCAACCAGAATGTAGATGGATTCCTCAACCACACAGCCTTTTCCTTTGAGTTTCATGTCTACTGGAGACATTAAGAGGTAAATCTTTAAAGCATACATACAGAAAGGAACCCAGCTGTGTGATAGTTTTACCATTCCCCTTTGCGCATAATTTAATTTTGACACATAAGGAAATTGACGACTGCAGTGCAAAAGCCACACTCAGGAGTCAAATAGACCTTTTTGCTGAAGGTGAGGAAATGATGTTACTATGACTAGCTTACTGCAGATGAACACCGCTATGGAAGTAGGTTGACAAATTCAAATGGATTCAGAGCTTGGATTCAGAGAAGAAATGCAAACATCTTAAAACTGCTTAATTAGATGTGCTGGGAAACAGCCTCACCACCTCAGAAAATAGAATAGGGTCTTACATAGATGTGATGTTCGAAGTCACAATGGCTTTATTCACCATAGTTTTGCTTCCTCCTGTAAATAACATACCAATCTACATTTCCTCTCGTCATTCAATAATGCAGCTTTTGTCTATTCTGGGTATGAACCCAAGGCCCTACAGACAGATTTATGTGGCTTTAACCACATACGAATGCCTATTCTCCAGCAATACCGCTTCTGGGAAGGAATGCAAATGTACCATGTACAGTTCAAAACTTGAATTGCATCCCAATAAAATGTTATGAAATTTTAATAGAATGTTTCCTACCGGGAAACCCTTTAATATTAACTCCAACTCACTCAGTTTACAGTAATCACATGCTTGCCCATGTTTTCATACCTCTGATAAATGCTGATTGGGTTTCTGTGGGTATGACTAAACTGATAACTTGCTTACAACCATCCTGCCCGCAGAACAGATCTTCAGTCTTAGTTTTCCTCCGCAATATCACACACTGTCATGTTAAAATTAATTTACTCATTGTAGATTAGGAGCCGCGTCACCGTTCAGAATCTTCAGTCTGGTAATGGTTAATAGATCCTTGATGCTAACTCGTAGCTATATTAGATATATAGATATAGATCTGGATTTGTTATAGGATGCAAAATGTTTTACATTGTGTAGGTTTTAACAATGAAACGCATTTCCAAATCATGGGTCAGGCACACATAGACATTAACAAACAAATAAAACAAACAAATAAAAAAAATATATATGAACAGTAGCAAAAGGGAGTTTCAAAGCTAACTCATTTAAATATAGAACTCACCAAAAACCAGTGATTCAGAACAGAAATGACAAAATCTCACAAATACCAAGTTATAAATGAATAATTAAACTATTTAATAAGCACTTCAGCAAACATAGTCTTGACCAGGGATTTGCGTGTTGTCTTTTGCGTGAATTCTTTTATTGTCATCACTATACTCATGAACAATGCACTTTTTATATATATATATAGTACAACACAAGATAGGATGTTGTATAAGATATTCTATACAGTTATTACACGGTATGTAAGTCAGTGTTGTCGTTGTCATGTGTGAGTTTAGAATGGTTATGGCTATATATACCCCTGAAAAGGCCAGATATATCTAGTGCCACATTTGTTAAAGTTAGGTTGTACAAAAAGTAATGTACATAATGAGTACAATAACAATTTAAAAAACCTTTGACTGTGCTCATTACAACTGTAAGCAGGTAAGGAGTCACGATTACTGTATCTCACGGGGTTTACCGTCTGACCATTGGTCATACACATAACAGCAGATATAAGGTTTGACATAATGTTTTAAGTGTACTATGTACAGCTTGTCTGTCCTTCAGCGTTGTAATGTTGTACT
>JAYJMA010093799.1:0-22966 GCA_036873895.1 Parotocinclus cabessadecuia
TGTGTGTGTGTGTGTGTGTGTGTGTGTGTGTGTGTGTGTGTGTGTGTGTGTGTGTGTGTGTGTGCGCGTGTGTGTGTATCGAAAGCTTAGATGTCGCTTCCAACGACCATAGAAAGGTTTGACTTTTTTTCTCTTTTTTTTTACCATGTGCCACCATAGTCCTCATGTCTTTCTTCTGGAAAGCCAAAGGAGTCAAAAGAGTCCCAGTATTTGCTTTAGGTTACCATTAGGGTGAGGTGCGGAACTGATTAGGCTACAGCTGGCACAACTCTTTATCTGGTTATAACGCGCGCACGCACACACACACACACACGGAGGCTAATTAGCACGTTTAAACAGAAAAAAAACACTCCTGGAGTTGTACAATGCAGTCTCTCCAACGCATATTAATTAACAGGAAAACCTTGCTAGAGGCCATCGCAGCGCAACCCACACACACGTGCACACACACACACACACACACACACACACACACACACACACACACACACACACATGCCGGCTTGCAGTTCTCTGAGTCAACACAACTCTCTCCTTTCCCACATCAGCATAGTAAATCCAGGCAGAAGCTCAGACTTTCTCATCTCGGCTCATTGTTTGCTAAATTGAGGGTTCACTTGGGTCCAGGCTGGAAAGAATTGCAAAAGTTTACATGAGTTTTATTAGACTGTGCAGCAGTGGTTCACTGATCTCACTCCATTTCACTTTGGGTTGCCTTGGAAACCGAGATGGGCTTGGCGAGCAGCAAAATGAACTCACGTTTCTATTTGAGTAGCCTTGAGCTCATAGAGAAATTGTTTTTAAATGTTTAAAAAATGGACTACGTACAGTTTAATTTGGGTCAAATTAATCGGCATCGTGCATCTTATTTATTTTAAAACGTAAAGACATAGAGAAGTTCGGAGAAAAAAAGAAATCTTGTAATTTATGTTACTGTCATTCACGTGGCAGACGCCCTAATACAGAGCAAGTAAGAACTCATAGAGGCAGACAGCGTAATCTACATGATGTTGGCTTAAGGGAGTTGTGTAAGTGAATGGATTTGAACCTTCTGCTCGGTAGTCCAGGACCTTTACTGATATGCTTAACTGATATAGTCTTGGTTATGACATCATAATCTATGGACTTATCTCATCGGATAAGACGACTGTAATGAAAGCTGGTGATGTAATCAAAACTTTTTAATTTTAGTTAATTTGGTCATAGTTACAGTTTTTGACCCCTAATCAATTATGTTTTGTTGGTACTAAGTAAAATCTTAATACTAATTGTACAAAAGTTAGATTCCACAATACAATCTGATTGGTGAAATGGCTTTTTCAGCAACCCTCCACTAATGAATTGCCAATTACGAAAAGCTTAACCTACGACTCTAATTAGTAACTACGTCCTTTTGCTTAACTGGTAATGACTTAAAGTCTAGTTTTAGTTTTCTAAAGGTTTAGTTTTAGTCCTTATTTTCTTTTATCCTTGCATTGCGCTTTGTATTCCAAACTAATGTTACTTGGGAGTTTTAGATTTACAAACAGTCTGCCTTTTGTAGCATATTGTGCTAAGGATAGGTTACTGTTGCACAGCACTCATTTGTTGTAGACCTACTTTTTGGTGGGGGTATTGTCAGCATTGCAGAATGTTCAGTAGGACATTTTTGTTTCTTTATTTTTCAATTACTCGTTTATTCATTATTAAGGCTGCCCAGCAGCAACAGAGCACTCGTGTTATCGCGAATGACCTCACGGCTGTGATTATCTATGGCACCCGCCTTCAGCTCGTGCCTGCTTCCAAATCACACCTGTGATATCATTTGCGATAACACACTCCCTGTTGTGTTTTTTGGTTTAAATAGGACAAATATGCCGATACATTTGTTCACTGCAGAACTTTACTAAATATGCATGCATTTCTTATATACACTGCTCTTCAAAATGGAATATCCCATAATGAAATATCCTTTACGTTTTGTAAGCAGTGTATATAAATAAATATATACTTTTAACGGTTTATACTTTTTAATCGACCTATTAAACAGAGTATATAAGTGCATATGAAATAAAACATTTATTCATTTCAGATCACTGGCTAACAGGCGAAACGTCTGGAATGCCCATTTCCCGTTATTTCTTAACAGTCTTTGCTCATGTCACTTTCACTAGGATGTCCTTTAAACCACGGCGTGAGAAAGTGCTTAGCTATCCGTCACTACCATCCCGTTATTCCTCTGCTCACCTCTCGTTTCCGTAAGCCGACTGTCCCTCGTTCTAGTCGCTTATCAGTGCGCTTATCAGAGCGGACATGCGAATAATGGACCGAGCTCCTGGCTCCCGACTTAAAAGGTCTCACTGACCTCTGACCTGGTCAGTCCACTATATCTTTTTGGCGGGGGCCAATTTAGATAACTCGCCTCCTGCCAGGCAGGCACTCATCCAGAATGACAGCCTGCTGTGATAAGTATAGGAGCCCAGGGGTCACCCTAAAACAGGACGCAGTGGCGTGACCTCCCTGTTGGTTTGGTCTAATTTGGGTCACTCAGACCTTTCAGGAGTTCACCAAGTTCCCCTTTTCTCATGCTAGCACGCACTGTGAAAAGAAAGAGAGCTGAAAGCCTTTAGGGAGAAACAAGAGCTAACCGTAGACTACAGTCTGCCTTTCTGAACTTTTTTGGAAAACAGTGCCTCACACCTTACATCATAGATAGCTGTAGAAAAAGAGGGAGGGTATATATTTAATTTAGAATAGCTGGAGCATTGGCTCGAATCCACGTCACATTAGAGAGGAGAGGGTTGTGTGTTTGTCAGTGTTTGAGTCTGCGAATGGTGTTTTAGTCTATGAACTAACAGGGAAGAAATAAACATGCAGTTAATTTTAAAGTCAAATTAAAGTGGTTGTTAGGATGTATTCAAAACAGTATGTGGAAATCTGGTGAATTGGATATTTAGACCAGTGAAGCCAGTGGTGGTAACACTCAATTATTTAGAGTAGAGACTTAACATTGGACATGTGCTTATTTATATCATGTGACAGAATAAATACAGAAATCTGGTTGATCATGGAATAAAGTGCACGAGTGCTATAGTTAAGAAGAACAGATACGGCTGACAATTTTGGTCAGGTAATATAAAGTCCTTTCTTTCTACTTGTGTAAAAGCAGAGGTTAGTTTAGGCTTTAACTCTTACACGCTCAGAAAAGTACTGTAGTATTTCAACTAAAAACACAGTACTGTCATGTGATTCTAAATGTCTGTTACTAGTTTTTCGTTTTCTTTACCCTTTTCGAGCTGTAATGAATAGTAAGCAATTTCCACTGTAGCATCAAAAGCCAAGATAGCAGGCAAACCTTTTTATTCGTTTTCATATGCAGTACATACAGAGAACTAATTAGCCCAAACATGAACTGTGCAGTGGTGGGCAGTTACCAACAAACCCATTAACCTGAGCCTCCCTGCGATTACAGGTGCTCTGTAAACAAGCACTTGGTTTAGTTGTTACTTTCATCCTGCTAATCCATAACATCAGCAGTTTTCTTTTATATGCTGTATCGGAAATAAAGAAAAAATGTTCTGTTTGCTTTTTATGGTGGTATTTCCCAGCCAAATACGTTTGGTGTCTGTGACACCAATGACATGGTCTTGGAGTGTTTAGTGGCCTTGATTGGCCAGTCCGTTGTTCAGTTCATATGTTTTCTCGAAATATAGTACTGGGCAAAAGTCTTAGGCCCCCATTAGATTTGTTGTTTTAGCAATTGCATGATGGCAATGTATTATTATTTCTCAGTCGCTTTATTAGCTAACAGACAGCACACTATTAGATATGAACAACAAATAAAAATAATGCATTCAAATGTGTTGTATTGGCTGCTGCCGTTTGAAAAAGACAGTTCCTTATTAATATTCTTCAGACTGTAGTAAAGTCAGTACTTTTAAATGGTACTTTGTTACTGTCTACCACTGCACGTAGATTATTTACGGTTGAGGCAAAATCTGAGACCACTGCTGAAAATGATTCTTTTTAAAATTTCTTTTTAAATAGCAAAAAGACCCAACAGACAGCAGGATTTATTAGGGTTTGTTTTATTTTTGCTGTAATGACAGCATGGACTCTACAATCTGACTGAATCCATGTTATCCAGCATGATTTCACAACAGTCTGAAGAACATCCTGTGCTATTACTGAATGCTTGGCTTCTTTGTCTTCAAGTGCCCCATAAATGCTTGTTGGAGTTTACCTTGGGGGACTAGGGAGGAAAGTCTATGGTTCACTCTAATTGGATTTGAATAAAAACCTTTTATTAACTGAAAGCCAAAAAACATTTTCAGCAGTCAAACGTTTGACCCTCAGTAAATATATTTCTTTCTAAGCACAGTATAACAGTCGCTTTACACTGAATTTTTCTGACATCGTTTTTGAAATACATAGTAACTGTTTTAGGTGAATGTATATATGAGCAAACTAATAGTAATTCATTAGTAAACTAAACAGTTTAGATTTAGAACAGCGGCTGGGGGCTCGGGGTCTACATGACTAACTGGATAATAACATAATAAAGGTAATAATAGAACACTAAATACAATACACTGGCTTCAGTTGGTGAATGATGACCTGCATAATCGATTTCAATGCTACAAAATAAAATAATAATAACATTTTGGTTCAATTTAAGACGTCTTATTGTTGTGAGGTACAATTCAAATCCATACCAGAGTTTGTATCATTTGTCCATTAGAGGTGCCAAAACTTTCCCGTGCTTTCCATTTGCCCTTTTTTAATTCTGGAGTTTCCAGTGAGTCAAAAATGTTTCTGTTCCACCTCTAGAACAAGACTTACTTAATCAGACAACTTGGGTGGATGTTACAATCCAGGGTGTCACCACTGCTTCAGCTGCCACAGGCTCATCAGCCACAATCCAGCCAACTCCCTCTGACACTGAGCACTCCCAGCAACCTAGAGAAGTCTTTTTCTCACAAGCCTCTACTGATGACTTGGAAAGCAAGGGCCCAACAGAATCGTCTTTCATGTTTTCCACAAGCATGGCCCCATCAAGCTCTCTGAAGGCTTCGATCAGTGCTGAGTCACAAACTCCTCTGCATGTAACAGATGCAATGGTGGATTTTAAAGATGACTCACCGAGTACAGTTCCTGACTTGAACGTTGTTGACGAGAAGGCAGCTGGAGCAGATGGAGATGTGGTCCGTGCAGAAGCCATCACTGCAGGACCTGCTGTCACAGAAACAACATCAGAGGATGGACTGGGAGAAAATAAGGTCATTGAAGTCGGCACGATACCCGCCGATGTTTTCCTCTCAGCCTCTCCAAGCACAGAGCCCATGTTTGCCCTGGGAAAAACAGAAGAATCAGTTCTGGAGAACACAACAGATCTTGAAAGCATAAGCGTGCAAAGTACTCATGACCTGATGTCAACACTAGAGCCCATCAGCCTATCCCCTGATTCCCTGTCCAATCCTGAGGAAACTACAGAGCAATCCATGGAGGTTAGTTCCTCTAGGACCAACACTGATGCATCCTTGACAAGACAACCAAGCATCACTCAGTCGGACCATCACAAATCACCTCAAGTTCCCATGCACCCTTCAGCTGGGGTTTCCAAGGAGAACGTTTTCAAAGGAACCACAGTACAAGATGTAACAGTAACACAAATAACCCCTACAGAAAATGTTCAGTCCACTGCTGAAGCCGACTACAACGAGAACGATTCTGAAGTTGGCGTTATGGCTGGTCCACCATCCACACAAAACCCCAACATTTCTGAGGCTGACGTCTCCTCAGATAGACTCACTAGTTCTGAACTAACTGAGTCTGAAGTTACCTCGGCTATCTCAAATGAAGTTACAAGCTCTGGACTTCACATGACTGAAGTCACTGAACTCACCCCAGCCACCAGTCCTGGACCTGAGCCTGGAATATCTGCAGATAAAATTACCACCTCTGACCACCCTGGGGCTGACGTCAGCTTAGATCGAAGTGGCAGCTCTGGACCTTCTGAGACTGACGTTACACCAGAGAACCTAGATGAAGTTACCAGCCCTGGACTTCCTCAAATGAATTTGACCTCAGTGGGCAGTGGCATCTCTGAACCTTCTGATATCGAAGTTACCTTATATGATGTCACCAATTCTAGACCTTCTGAGACTCATCTTACCTCAGATACCCTAGATTTCACAACAGGCACCAGTGAGATAGCAGTCTCAACCCCATCTTTTATGCATAGCACAAAGCCTGGCACAACCACAGCCTCAACAACAAAAGACGAGAAGCATTTCATTAGTAAAATGGAATATACATTGGCTACCAAATCAACAGATTTAAGTGAAACCAGTACCCAGGAGTCTACCACCACATATTATCCTGGCATGGCCATACCAACACCCACGTTAACAACTCTTGAAACCAGTGAAACACTGACTGAGAAATCAGTGCCGACTGTGGGCGTTATGGAATCAGTAACAAGCACACCAGAAAGTCCCGTACAGACTCTGACAAACTGCAGCGATACTGGAAATCACCTATTGGTTCCTGGAGCGAACTTCAAAAACTGTACGAATGTACAGTTGATCATCATTAACATTGACCAGCAGAACGAAACAGGTAAGTCTTCCCTCTTATTATTATTATTATTATTATTATTAATGGCATTATTGAAATAGAAGCTTGAACGTGCCATTTCCTTACTTTATGAAATCCACTGCCAACTAGTGTATTCGAATTTAGCCATTAGCTATTGGCCTTGTTGATGGCGGTAGACCCTCAGCCTCTACTTGTGCCAGACCTGTTTCTTTTCCTTTTCTCCGGTGTTATCTCATCCTTCTTGGTCTCTCAGGTGCCAGACCATTTTGGTCTGCGAATGCAACCCAGTAACTAACAGACCTCACATGCCCAGAACCCCCATGCTCAGCATTGAAATCAGTACTCTACAAGTTGGTGGGGACAGGGTCTGTGGAACGTGACACACATCAGCAGCGCCACAGTTCTTGTGAACCAGTGCCAAAGTCTGGAAATACAACAATGTTTAATGCAAAGGACGTTAAGTAAAGTCCTCATGGGCCCACAGTGTGAACAGAGACAAGAGGGCACAAGCATAAAACGTACTGCAGTGCTAATAAGATGACTTAACGAGGCCCCCGTTGTATTTTATGTGTTGGGCAGAAAGAGGCTTTGATGAGATGTCTCCACAGGATATCATCGTAATTGTGCTTTGTTTCCGGATATTCTGAGATTAATTCAAAGCGCCTCTCAGGCGTGGTACTTTTCAAACCTTTGTTCTGTTGGCCCGCTGTGTGAGGCCGCACTTAGCTGCCATCGTATCGCTTTGTTTCCATTCTCTTTAACGACTGGCATGATTTTGTCCTTTTAACGGCTCTAAAAGAGCGATTTGTCACTGATGATTAACTAATGTGTTAGCTAAAGTGCTTCCATATGCAATGCTGGTGGTGTTAGCCGAAGCCCAATGGCTGCAGTTTTCCTCGTATTAAAACCACAGTTTTGCTGAGTTCCTCTAAATTTTAAAGAAAGATTAGAGAGACGACTTTAAGTTTTTTAATATGGTGGAACGATTTAGAGACAACCTTGGTGGTCAAGAAGAGGAATCATTTATTATTATGTGCTCTTGAAGTTAGGCGCATGGTTTAATTATACAAGGCCCACAAAAATTAGGGGATTTCACAGACTCTCCTACCCATTAAAGGCCAGCAAATGCTAGCATATTAGCAGCTACACGACCTGCTAGACTGCAAGACTTTAACCTTTGGTCCTAATAGAACCTAAGACTTTAAGACTTTAACTTTTCAGAAATTAAGACTTAACACATTTAATTCCCAGCATGCATGTCCAATGCCAGCGATTAGCATTTGGGTTGCCCGATAGCTGGTTGATTGCTGTATCTCTTGTGACTGATGGTACTTGCCTGAAATTGCAATTATTATGGAATGTTTTCACATGGTCTAATATAACCGTGAAATAACTAGTGAAACTTCTAGCAAGCCTGCAAACTGGGCGAGTGATAAGCACTTGGTTTTACGCTTAATCACATAATTGTTCTAACATTCACAGCAGCGTTGCTAACGTAGGTGGCACAGCGGTGCAAGTGGTTAGTGCTGTCACCTCAAATCACCAGAGATCCCCGGTTCGATTCCAAGTCTGTGTACAGTCTGCATGTTTTAGTGTGGTTTTTCTCCAGTTCCCTCCCACATTCCGAAGAAGTTACGTTAATGGATCTCTCAAGTGTCCCTGTGTTCAACAATTGTGCCGTGCGATTGCCCTGTCTAGGACCGAAACCTGCTACCTCCCTGCTACCCTGAATTAGATTACATGGGCATGGGAATGAATACATTTCTGTTGTATTAACTCTACAAATAATGTAGAACAGCCGCATTGTGAGGTGTAGACACTTAAACAAACGATTTTACTACTTAAATAAATTAAATAACTAAGTAGAACTAGAATATGGGTATGTGCCAGGCATTTGCTGGTTAAACTACTTGACCAGTTTTCCAAAATGTGCCCAGTGCAACAAATCATTTACATTTACGGCATTTAGCAGACGCCCTTATCCAGAGCGACTTACAACTCATACAGTCTTACAATTTAAGCAATGATGGGTTAAGGGACTTGCTTGGCAGAGGTCAAATTTGAACCCTGGACCACCAGGTTCACAGTCCAGTACCTTACCCGCTAGGCTACGCAGTTCCCAAACCAAAATGGCTTGCTGGTGCCCATCATGCCTGTGTTTAAGACACAACCTATGCTGGTCACTGACTGTAGTAGTCTTTGCTGTTTTAAGAAAGGGGACCTAGCTGGCCTCTATTATGGGATGGTAGCAAGTTCAGTTGTGTATAGGAATTGCTTTCAAGGAAATAATCCACCTCAAATCCAAAATTACAGATGACTCAGCGCTCACTAGACATTTCAACTTCAGCAGTTAACGAAACTGATGTTTTTAGAAGAAACAACACCACTTTTTGGATTGGTATTCCTTAGTAGTGTTTGCGCAGCTGCTACTTGCTAGGAGACCAATGCAGCTTGGTGAAGAGGGCGATTTATGAAGAGACTCTACACTACAGGCTCAGGAAAATCTTGGCACATTACTTGAATAAACACATTGGTCCATAAGCAGTGTAAATCTGGGCACCACCAGAAGGCTGATGTCACAACCACCGGGGCAAAATCTGCTCTCTATAAAAGCTAATATGATTATGGCTTTTATTGGGTGTGTCTGTAGCTTTGTAATCAATTATATTTTCTGTTAAAGATATTAGTCAATTATTGGACAATTTGGTTAATCAGGTGTGGCATCATTTTTGTAGACATGTACGCTCACATTAAGAGTTAATGGGTTTTACATCGGACGAATGGCACACTTAATATGTGTGTTGCTACTGATGTCATGTCTGTTACCTTCTGTTTTGAATGCATGAACAAATATGGAATGAAGCAACTTTTTTAGATGTAGTTAAGGTAGTTGCTTGCGTGAACGCTTGTATTTCTTTTGGCATAGCTTTTGTTGAGAGCTCTTTACTTTTAAGGCTTGAAATTGTATTAAATATATTTATGTCTCTTTCCTAGCTGGACTGGATGGACTTCTTATTCCTATTGTTCCTCAGGTTCCCGATCAGCCCATTCCATCCCCTGTGGATGGTGAACCCATTTGGGATTGGGAAAAGTCCACCCATGATTTCCCGTCTTCTGCTATCACCACTACGCCAGAATTAAGCTTCATCAATGGCAAAAATGAAGTGAGCGTCGAGCCAGTGTACCCTTCTGAAAAAGAGGCGAGAGGAGATGTATTTGAGAGTGTGTCCTCAACAGTCCAGGAACAAACACAAATGAACGAAAAGAAGGACGCGTCAAGTTTTGATTACTCTCTTATAGACGTTGGTACAATGCAAGCTGAGTCACTTGTGCCAGGACAAGGTGTAACCTCTACAGTGGTCTCGGGAACATTTGAGTCCGACCAGGAACAGATCATTGTCGAAGCTACTCCTCCATCATACTTTGTACCAGAGCCTAAAAACGAGACTCTCATTGAAGAGGCAACCTCATTACCAAGCACACCATTTGGGACCACGGCTGAAAGAGGCTCATCGGCAAAGTCCTTAAACGAATCGAATGTGGTTGTGTCAAATACAGCCATGCCATCCACCAGGTTAGTCACTGAAGATCCTAACAAGGGGAACAAAAGTTCTTCACCTGAAACCTCTGCACCTTTAGAAACAATAAAAACTGAGGTTTCTCTTCATGTCAGTGAAGCATCTGGACAGGAAACAACTACAGTTCATGTAGTACACATAACACAAGGGATTATATCACAAGCAGCAGAATCTGCAAAACCAGATCGCACAGAGGCTTCAGTGAGTCCAGATAGTACACAGTCCACTGATACGACAGAGCTGGGAGTGGAAGAACATGCTGCTGCTTCTACAGGCTCGCCAATGTCTGCAACAGCTCACACAGTAAAAATGCTCACATCTGAGACATCTCAGAATGAGCAAAATATTTCCAAAAGCCCAGCTATGGCTACATCTGTTCCTGACCTGGCAAGCACTACTACAACTAAACCATTTGTCATGGCTGAGGATGAAGGATCAGGTGTCCAAACTCCTTACTTAGTTTTCACAAAGCCTACGTTACTAGACAGCTCTGTCTCCGTGAAACCATTGGACGTCAGTGTTATTGATTCCTCTGACAACATAGTCCCCTCACAAGAAAAGGTTTTAGATGAGAAATCAACACTGACACCACTGATACGAACACTGCCCTCAGTAGAGGAAACAATTGAATATGTGCCATCAGGTATAACTTTAGAACCGGTTCTTCCGTATTCTGAGATCTTTGGCTCAGGGGACCAGCTCAGTGAGTACTCGACAGATTTTCCCCTGCATGCTTCCACCAAACGTGGGCACAATATGGCCAGAACAAGTGTTCCCTATACGGCTCAAACAATCAGCGTCTCAGTAAAGACTGACCAAACGTCTACTTGGGTTAACGAAGGGGTGCCTGTTTCGGAGGAACTTAAATCAAATTCAGCAATAACCCTGAGAGCGCTTAATACTTCTGAAGAAGATACTTTTTCTATGAAAGCGCCTTTGCCCACACTGATGTCCGGTGTAACTCAGACATTTAGCGAAGTTGCTACTTCTGACTTTTCTGAGGGACCAAAAACAGAAACCTTTATGACAGGCCTTACCATGGAGCAAGTGCCACCTTCAAAGTTGCCACCCAGAGCAACAAACACAGTGTTAAGTGAAAATGTAACTGTAGCCCTTGCAGCAGAACGATCTGAAACAACAGGTTTGTTGGTGCATTCCTCACATCAACCGCCTACCACACCGACTGTTTCTCCTTCAGCTTTGGCTGGTAGCCACATCTCTAAGGAGACGACAGTGAAAATAGGGAGTGACAGAAATGTTTCAGAAGTGGCAACGATGCCAGAAGAAGGTTCAGGTGACCAGACAGCTGACATGTTCACAAAAATTGCTTCTACAACAGAAACGAGCAAACACAACACGATTTCGGACAAAACAACAGGAGTTGTGACATTTCAAACAGGAACAAGAGCAGACCCTTCTGCATCGTCTGATGCATCTATTATCGGTTCCTCTGACATTAAGGTTTCCTCGACAGCAAGCTCAAGAACAGCTGATCAAACTAAGGTAGAGTCTGTAAGCCAAGGTATGGCATCAAGCTCCGAGTCACTGCTCCTTTTCCCTGAGGCAGAAGGCTCTGGTGATCAAATAGCTGATACCACAACTCTTTCTTCCACTCATGCTGAAGCCAAAGGCGAAACCTTCGCTTCTACAGCACCAGTGTTAAATACCACGCAGTTGCCCCACTCAGAGGGACCATCTTTAGAGAAGATCTCAGAAGATCTCAGCTCTGCCACTGCTTTCAAAAATACTGCAGCTCCAAGTGCATCTACCAGACAACAGGTTTCCACAGAACCAAGTCTGATGAACACAAAGGATAAATTTGCATCAGGCACCTTATCCTTGGTTAATGGAACAACCGTAAACCATACTCAAAGAGCAGAGACTGAGGAGCCAACTACCACTAAGCCAAGCACATTTTCTAGTAAGAGAACCTCCCCCATGTCGACCGCAACATCTACTGCTGAAGGTCTTAGTGCCATTTCTTATGGAGAGAGCTTAACACATAGAGAGAACAAAGAAAGTATTTCCATTACCCATCACTCTACAACAGCATCACAACCAAGAACAAGCCATACAACAAGAGTCGTTGACCTGTCAGATGCAATCCATGACATTCCTACTTCAACAGTATCAGCCAGGCCCAGCCACACTGCAACAGAGTCTCACAGTCCAACCCAAGCCAGCACAGAGTATATTGGATTCGCCCAAACCACAACGAAGTCAGCAGAAAATTCCACAGCCTTGAAATTTGCAGCTGTCCATAGTGTGACAGAGCCGCTTCCAACAAGCTCCAAAACAGATCCACTGTACAGTACTACAGATATTCAAAGCGCAGTCCTTCAATCCTCTGTTCAGACCTCCATTTTTGCTGCTGAAGAGGCCCATACCAGTTCAGATTCAACCTCAGAGATGCCCAAGTCAGAGGATTCACATGAAGAAAGTGAAGACGAGTCATCTGGCGATTCCTCCAGTCCAGGTCTTGAGTCAGCACCTTTGCAGACTCTGCCTACAGATGTCTCAACAACTAAATCTGAGCCAGTGATGGACAGTGAGGGAAAAGAGCTACCTATAGAAACCCCTGAAACGGAGGTATCATCAGTGTTACCCAGCTCAACGGTGGCAGGTGCAATTGATAAAGACGGCTCAGGGGACTTGAATTCCAATAATATAAGCACAGATGATGATCAAGACTCTAACCCAACCGAAGGATCTGGTGATGTATCGGAAACCACTGAGGCAAATAAAGAATATTTTGTGAGGACCGATGAGGCGGAAATCAGTTACACAAAGAGCACTTTAGATTACTCGAGTGTCCAAACTGCTACGCTTTCTCCACTTATACAGTCTCAGTCTATTTCACTAGTCTCTTCCAGTTCAGCCCAGACCGATATAGCATCTCCTACTTTGGAGTCTGGTAGTGGAGACACAGATGACAATATGGCTGAAATGGAAAGCAATGATGACGATGGTTCTGGGGATATATCCCGCACTGTTGTCCTTGTGCCCGCTCCTTCTTCTCTCAGTCCTTTAACAGAAAGTGATACAGCGACAAATGTAGCCTCAGAATCAAAGGGGACAGAGTTGGGATTGCATACATTTACTCAAAAGTCTGAGGCCTTGGGTACAGAGTACTCTATCCTGGTTGAAGCAACAGAAATAACAACCGAAGCAAACAAAGAATATGCTGTCAAAACAGACGAGGCAGAAACCAGTGACAGGAATACCACATCAGATGAACTTGGTATTGAAACTTCAAGTCCATATACACCCGTATTTGTTTCCACAATAGCTTTGACCCCAACTCGGAGAGACGATATGTCTGAGTCTGCTGATTCTGGAAGTGGTGACAAGGATGACGCTGCGTCTGAATATGAAGGCAATGAAGATGGTTCTGGTTATATACTTGAGTCCAGTGCTCCATCCCAATCTCTGTCAACAGACGAATCAGAGGTACACACGAGCATCCCGCTGGCTCTTCCCACCGCAACGTTGGCAGAGCCAGGGGTTGCCATGCCAACTGCGAAGTCAACTGTAACAAGTTCTCCAGTGCTGCCAAGAACAAGTCCAACATCGAAATATATTGGCACTGAGTCTGGGGCCTCATTAGCAGATGCTGAGCCAGACAGTCCTAAAGAGGGTGGAGATTCTGGAGAAGCAGCTACAGCTGGGAATGCTACAGCAAAGACGGAATTGTCCACCATTAGAACGCAGGTCTTAACTGAAAAGACAGAAGCCCATTTCGAGACGCCTGCGCCTACTCAGGATCCTTTGACCACCAGTTTGCCAACTGGTACAGACAAGACAACTGTGGATCAAGTCAGCTCCCATTCCTCACCTGAATCGGTGACGAAAGAGACACGGCTGACTTCTCCTGCTCCACATGCCGTCTATGAACAATTTACAGATGAGTCAGTTGCAACTGCAACACCACCAGGTAGTGAGATAAGGTCTAGCACAAATAGCTCAAGTGTTCAAGAAACATCATCGATAACAAGCCCAGTGATCATCTTCACAGAAGAGATCAAAGATGAAGAACTTTTCTCGACAGGTACAGACAGAATGACAACCCACAGCACCAAAGAAGAACTGATCAGCAAAGACAATATCATAATTGACGCGGACACCATTTTAATGTTGGAACCGTCATCCCCGTTTGCCCCGACCATCATGACAGAGGAAGCAGCTGGTGTAACAGTTGTTACTATGACACCACAATCCTCCACCATACTGCCAGAGGAACCAGAGGGGTCTGGAGTGGAGGGTCCTTTGTTAGCAGTACCAGAATTACATGTGCCTTCTCAATCAACCACGAACGCTCCAACAGTTGGAGATATGGCTTCTGGAAAAGAGTTTCTCTCAGGCAGCTCACTAAAGGTGGAGAAAAATGATACAAAACCAACAATGTCCATTGAAGTCTTGATTTATTTGCACAATCAATCTGTGGAAACATCAGCTCATACCTCAACACATAGCGCACAACCAACTTTCAATCGTACTGATTCCCAGGATAATACAACCACATCCCATCCCAGTCAGACCAGCTCACATATTACTGATACCACGGATCAAGCAACAGTTGCCAACACTCATCCCGTCTACACCACCATGCAGCACAGTCCCATCATCAATCCAAATCAGACCACCACTGGACGCCCTAAAACCATCTCCAGTTTGCCCCGCTCTACAGTACATACTGGAACTAGTTCTTCACAGGAAACAGACAAGACGTCACGTTCTATCCCTACATCCTTTTCTTTACTCACTGATAGTTTCTCAGGAGATGGTGCCTACATAGAAGAATCTGATGTGAAGCCCTTTATACCAAATATCACTATATCTACAGGCACAAACTTAAATAATGAAACTGAAACCAGTGAACCATTTGCCAGGACAACCACGATTACTCAAATTGTGAATGATACAATTGCAGAATATATAACTGTACAGAAGACTGAACCTTCTCAAGCTGTAGAGGTCACACTAACACCAACAACATTGGAGGGAACTGGATCATCGACCGATCTAACTCAACTCACAGATGTGGAAAGATCTAGTGAAGGCCCCAGACTGGATGTATTTCCTACATCCCCATCGCATCATATCCTACCCGTTACTGGTTCCTCACCATCTGCCCAATCCACATTTGCCAGTGAATCAGATATTGATTCTTATGTGTCCAAAACCCCTGCAATTGATATCATACTACTCGAGTCAGAGGTGATGCCAGGTTCAGACCAGCCAGCACTTCCTTCAATCTTTGGCACAGAGGAAGGCTCAGGACTTACAACAGAACTTGAAGTATCTATGGAAACAGGGACTTTTAGTGAGTTTACTAAAAGTACAATGCCACAAGAAGCAGAGGCACGAGTGACAAGTAGTGTGGCAAATGAGACCACGGACATCGAACAAAGCTCAGTGGTCACTTTCACTGAAAAGACAGACCAAGGACAATCATCTAATGTAGAGATTTCTAGTTCCACAGAAAGCACCACACAATTCTCTGCAACTCCTTCCTCATTCCTCGGCAGCACAATGCATTTCCTGCAGTCTTCCTTTGGACCCATTTTGAACCTGTTAAATAGATCTAGTGAAGAAACTTCAATAACTGTGCAACCTGGTTCTACAGCTACATCTTCTCCATCTACACTACTGGATAATGGCAGCACAGCTACTATGCTTGAGTTTAAACCAGATTTCAGTGCTGGTGGTGCCACTGATGAACATAAGCTTGAGACCACCACACCGCCTCAAATGGAGAGTAGTGATAGCTTTGTGCCTTCCACACAGTTTGAGAGCTACGTCACATTACAATCCGCTGAGAAATATGATTTACCAGAAAACTTCCAAACGGAAACGGTTAAAACAGCAAGTGTATCATTTGAGGCAACCACAGAGAAGACATCAAGTCCATTCTCTGCATTTGTAGAGGAAAGCTCTGGTGATCAGGATACTAAAATGATCAGCAAAGAATCAACAACATCATCTTCCAAAGTGCCTGAAAGGACGCAGATGCCGTCAACTGATGTTTCAGCAGAAAACTTAGCAAGAGCATCCACTCCAATCATTACTATGGCTGCATCAGGCACTGGAGGGCCAAGCGAGGATACTCAGACCGAAATTTCACAATTGACTCAAGAGATACCAACATCAGACACGGTCTTATCTGAATCCGAGTCTAAAATTACACCAGGCACATCGTTGCCCACAGCTGAAGATCAAACAAGGAACCTAGACATTACCACACACGAATTTGACACTGGCACAATCCTGAGTGGCTCATCTGAACCTTTCTTAGTTGAGTCCAAACCAGATTTTGGTGACATTCAGACCATAGCGGAAACCACAACCTTTGAGGGAACTTCCCCTGAAAGTAAAACGTTAGACAATGGCACTGAGCAGTCAGTTGGAATTCCTTCAGCCAAGTCACCTACAGAGCACTTCATCACCACGGCGGATTTGTCTGCTGCAAGTAGATCTGAATCCAAGCTAGAGTTAACCACACACTCTGGAAATGTGGCCTCCACAATATTTAGGAGCTCGGAAAGTAACGGAGACCACATGTCCACTGCCATTCCGTCATCTGCGGAGATTCAGGCAGCAGTTTTGTCCTCAGTTACCACATCTCCACCGCTAATTTCTCATGACTCAGACTCTGAATTAGAAGGTAAGGAAAATGTGTCAGAGATACAACAGGCAAGTCGACCAGACCAAGCGGTAACACCTTCCACAGTGAAACATTCTCCAGAGACTGTAGAATATACAACGTCACTGCAGTCTGGAAGACATGCTGGTGCAACTGCTGTTTCTGAGGCTGTATTGGTCGAGTCTTTGCCTTTGAATCCCTATGTAACACCCAGGCCACCCAGTATGAATGAAGACCTCAGATTGACAGTTATTGGAGAGACCCTTGACATTGCAGGTATGTGATACATTTTCCATTTATTCATACTACCGTCGAGTTGTTCCCATTACACTCTTACTCATCATGGTGAGAGCTTATTCTTGTTTTTTATATACTCTATTCAGGTTCATGTTCCAGCGAGGGATGCATGAATGGTGGTTCATGTTTGAAAATGGGCAGCACCCAAATTTGCAGCTGCTTACCTGGATTCACTGGGGAACATTGTGAAATAGGTATCTATCCCCTACTACAATGTAAAGTGAATTTACAAAATACAGCGTGAACTTGGGCTCAGGCCTGTTATGATTCCTTAGATGTGGACGAGTGCCAGTCCAACCCATGTCGTAATGGAGGTACCTGCATTGATGGACTCAACTCTTTGAGCTGCATATGTCTACCAAGCTACACAGGAAGTCTATGTGAGCAAGGTAAAGGGACATCCTACCTAATCACTGATATCTCTGTGGTATTTAAGGGCTAGGATTCAACTGCTACATATATAGAGAAGTTCTATTCATTTTAGGTCTAGGTGTATCATTTGACGTCTTTGTCTCTGGATCAAAAACATTTTTTTTTTGGCAGAAGATTGGCCACATGATATGTTAAGTTAAATGGCGGCCAATTTTCGACCATTGAAGGCTGGCAATGGCAAAGCTTTGTACCAGAGTTACGAGGCTCAGCTAAAAGCCACATTTAGGAGCGTAGGATGAGATAAAACAATGTGTTCACACACTTGTGCTCATGAATTCAGTACCAGTCCACACAGCCAGCAAGAGCCTTCGTTTTACGCACAAACCTTGAATTGAATTGGAATTCTTTTTCAAATCTTATTAACATCGCCACTATTAGACTGAAGATCCATTTTTGTTTGTCACCATGAGATGAGATATACATTGATTTAGCAATACTATAATGGACATAAATAATTAGATTTCAGTCATTTGTATTAGAAGACACCAGAAAATACAGGATATTCGTATGCAGTTTTATCAAGCTGAAAACATTTCAAAAAAGGGAAAACAGTTTCTATAGGCTGCAATGGCAAATATTTAGCGTATACCATAAGTACATTATAAGTATTTAGCGATACCAAGTTAGCTCTTCTGCACTCCGAAGAAGCTTGATCAAGAAGGAAAGCAGCTAAAAAACCCTTTTTTATAAGGGGAACAAATGTAATGGCGGCCTAGGACTCATGAGAACCTATGAGTGCTTGGACCCTTAAGCAATAAGCTTCACCATATAACACTTTTGTTAGAGCATTACTGAATATAAATTTGTTAGTAGGTTTTATATGATGGTTTAAGGGTTAGGACTGGAAATGTCTACAAGCTTGTGAGTTCAGTTCCTGGTTTCTATATTGTTTGTTGCTATGGATATGTGTGTCTGCTTCAGTCTGTGAATGTACCCTCTACGTAAAGTCCACAAACAACAAATTCCCCATCTAACACACCCCAAATATTGTCCCTATTAAAGGGTGATTCATCTCGAGCTCCTAAATAGTGCCTCCTAAACCAGGACTGAAGTATGAGCCAAGACTAAATGAATCACTATAAGTGATTAGTTGTTGAGGAATGTAATTGTTTAAACTGTTCTTTGTAGGAACTGTTTGTTATTTAGGAAACATTTTGATATTCCTTAATAAACTCAGATTTGTTACTGTATCAGAATAATCTCAACATTGGCTCTTCTTCAGGCTCTTTTCTTAAAAGTTTGGTCATTAAGCAGTCATTAGTGCTTCTGCCAAGCTCCAAACCATGCCATTTCAAACAGGCTGAAACAGTGCAGCCCAGGGCTGGTCCTGAAACAGCCACAGTGATTTACTGAAACGGAAATAGGGGGGAAAAAAGACTTATAAGATGATTCGTTTAATTTCATGACTGATTTGGTGTGTGTATGTAGAAACACATTACAGTGTGATGACAGGGTTTTTGAGAACATTGTAAACAAGCAAGAGAGCAGCTTAATAACGAGGTCAAAATGGTCATTCTGTCACATTTGTAGTGAGAATTGGTCTCCTTTTCCCGTTCCAGACACAGAAACCTGCAGCTATGGCTGGCACAAATTCCATGGCCATTGCTATAAGTACGTTCCTCACAGACGAACCTGGGATGCAGCTGAGCATGAGTGTCGTCTAATGGGTGGAAAGCTTACTAGCATTCTGAACCATGAAGAACAGCAGTTTGTTAATCGTAAGTATTTGGTTTATTAAACCGTCACAGCTAAACTGTCCAGTTTTTCTACCATTCCATAAAGAAGGCCAAATAATATTAAAATCATCATAGCTCACCAAAAAGACAACAGGAAGTCAGATTATGCTATCCTGGGAGGCAGGTTATCAGTAGTTTAGCTTGCTAAACGCTAGCAAACAGTGTATTTGTCAACGTGGAAGCACAGTATCAAAGTTTTTATATTATTTCCATTAATAGTCACAAATTAAGTTATAATAAAGAGCAATTCTATGTAGGTAACCTCAGCACAATCTCTAGCTCAGCATGCTAGCATACCGGCTAGCTAACCAGTTCTGAACTCCTTGTTTTACATGTTAGCAATAAATTAAAGGCCATTCAGGTCGATACTAATAATAATAATCGTCATCATAACATGATTTTGATATGTATGCTATCTGTACTTTATTTTTTCCCTGATTAATCCAGTAGTAGCCAAACAATTTGACGATATTCCAGACCTCACCAAAACGACAGCAGGATGTCAGGTTGTTGGCAGCATAGCATGTACATTATTACAGAGAATAATCACAACGCATTAGGTGATACATTAAGTTATACTAAATAGGCATTCTTTTTGTAGGTAACATCAGTGCAATCTTGGGCCAGAAGTAACTCGGATACCAGTTCTGAGCTTACAAATGTAAATATTAACATTAAAATAAATGTGGTAAAGATCTATGTAAGAGGGTTTAAAATAACCTGATCTTATATCTGCATTCTCATAGCCATTTTTACTTACTAATGTCAATGTACCAATGGCAATGTAATCACTTTAGAGTAGGAATATGCATACATATCACAATTGCCTTAAAGATAAGATAAGATAAGATAAGATAAGATAAGATAAGATTTTAGTGATCCCTTTGGGAGTTTTCCCTCAGGTAATTAATTTCATGAATCAATGAATAAATTCCAGCAGCATTATTGCTATAGTACACACAGATTACAACAGAAAAGAAAGATAATAATTATAATAAGAAGGAAAAAAATAAGTAGATATAAGATTAATAATAGAATGTATGGTCAGACTACTATTACTATTCCTTCATATCCTATGTTCTCGTCTAACACCCCCCCCCCCTCCCAAAACACCGCCATGAGGGACAAAGGAGTTTTTCAAAGGAGTTCTTACATATTACCTTTTAAATAGGATGTTTATCTAAGTTGGGAAAAAATGCTTTTTATACCCCAATGATTTCCATCAACAGACGGTTGGAAATGTAGGAATCTTGCCGTTAGTTTACACTCACATTTCACCGCATTACTAAAATAGACGTTCCACTACCAAGAAGCGGAAATCACGTAAGCTAATAAAACAAATCTATTATTAAAAAACAACAACTCTGTTTTATTTTGGCAGGCCTTGGCCACGACTACCAGTGGATCGGTCTCAACGATAAGGTGTTTGAAAGCGATTTCCGGTGGACAGATGGCCATGTTGTGGTGAGAATGTGTTCTAACATAAATTCTACCAGACTAATATCTCCCAGGGGATATGAGATGGTTAACATACTTACGAGTTCAGCATCTTAACCGTAATTTAATTAAAGTCGTGTGTGGCAGCATTAGTGACTGTTGCTTGCTCTTTGTCAGTTTACCACCACATATAGTAGATAAAGCACAGACGAGGCTTGAAAGATACCCAGTTATTTCAACAGACAGGAAAGTGGTTAATTATAACTTTGGGTCATTTGGTGCCGATTAGGCTATCACTTCGAAGATAGTGGCTGTAATGGAGGTCTGGAACAGGCGGCCTTCGGGGCAGGAGATAAGTGTCGTTCGTTGCAGTACAATGGCAGAGATCTTTTCCTAGACAAGAGGTTGAAACGGAAGCGGAAGGAGGCGCTGAGGCTGACAGGTGTTCACAGGTTACTGCTCTCCTCAGGAACTGAGTGGAAGCAGCCATATAGATGGGCAGCACCTGGGACTGGAGGGGCTACATGTGTGTGGTAGGAGTGGGTGGTCGAATTAGGATGTTGTTGTACTTTTCTTTACTGCACCTGACTTTGGTCTAGGTACCACAGACATGTACATACACGATCTGAGAAAGGGAAGTCAAGAGGCTACATGAGTGCATGAATTAGGGTGTCGGTGGATGGTCCTGAGGGTCAATACTGTAGCATTACTGAACATGTTCCGGAAGTGGAGAGCAGCCTGTAGAATTGGGTAATAACAGGACACACTGCAAATTGCCCTTTGCTGCTTTGAAGACCCACTAGTAATCTGTAGTGCTGTCGAAAGATGGCCGACATGAGCAGTGCACTCACAGATGGGGCTGCATGCCACATGGTCAGCTGGAACACCAGAAGGAAGTGCTCAGCTGTTACGTAGTGTAACATGTAGTGAATCTATCATAACATTTGGGTGTTGCCTAAGTGAAGCAATGACAGATGTGCAAGTGTATCCACATCCATGACAGGCATAGTCCAGTGTTTGTTGCATCAATACAACCTTTGTGGAAATCTTAGAATTCTGAATTGTCTTTTCTCATTGTATTTTGGTCATTGGAAGAGAGGCTGGTCATGTCATATCTGGCCATATCTGTGTGGGTTTACTCCGGGTACTCTGGTTTCCTCCCACAGACCAAACGCATGCGTTAGGTTAATCGATTACTCTAAATTGGCATTGACTGGCAGTGTAGTCTTGATAACTTTGTGTGTGTGTGTGTATATGTATGTATATCCGTCGCCGATAGTGACGGAAAAGAAGCCAAACAAACAAACAATCATAATGAACCTTTAGGTGAAGGGTTACATGGCCTACAATATTCCAGTATAAACAAAGTATAGATGTAGTACATTTTAATTTTGATTTAAAGTTTGTCTCCTTCCCAGCCTCAACATCGCTCCTGCTTGCTCATTTTGGTTTCTAGCTATTTCTAAAGCAACCCACAAACCCACAAAAGGAGTCAATTGAAAATTATAAATAATCATCTTGACCTGTGATGGCCTGGCATTTAAGGTACTGAACTAAGGGCCAGAAGTTTCAGGGTTCAAATCCCACCTGTGCCAAGCTGCCACTTGTGGGTACTTGAGCAATACAATTAACCCACAATTGTTGGATTGTAAGATATCAGTTGTAGGTCACTCTGGATAAGGATTTCTGCTCAATGTAATAAAAGCAGGTGGTTTTATTTTCTCAGAACAGGGTACCTTGGTTTGCTGCTGAGCGATGGCACAGTTCAGGCTCACACTTACTTGGTGATGGTTTAGCCATCATACCAGAACTGAACCCACTGGGCCACGTTTAGGCAACAATTGTGTACAAACTTACAAAATTCATTTTCAAATGTTACCAAAGGTAACTTCTATTTCGATCACGTGCAGGCCAGAATCTGAAGGACGGGATGAATACTTTCCTTAGCAATACCTAGACTGAGCTGGGCTTGGCCCAGAACTGTCTGCTATCTGGGTACGGTCTGTGTGGAATTGGGTCTGTCCTCCTTTGTCCAAATGGATTTCATTCTGAGCACCCTGGTAGGATTTTCACATTAACATCTGGTGTTAGGGAGATTAATAGTGGTTATCAGCAAAGAAGAACAATCTAGTAGAGTATCATGGTAAAGATTGTCCTTAGACTCTGTGTGTGTGTGTGTGTGTGCGTGTGTGCGTGCGTGGGTGCGTGTGTGCGTACCTTTTCTTGCTATACTTGTGAGGACCAAATATCCTTACAACGATAGG
>JAYJMA010093818.1:0-22958 GCA_036873895.1 Parotocinclus cabessadecuia
GTTTGCTGCTGTGCTAATAATAATAATTGCACTGTTGCATGATCCAGTCTCAGTCAAGCTTTAAATTTTAACACTTGACTACAGAGTGACCTATAGAATTATTGTTTTGATGATGGAAAAGCATTAGTAAATTGTTTGTTGAAAGTACATGGTTTCATACATTTTGGGGTTTACTTGAAGGTGCTTGACCACTCTTAAAATCCCTATTTGAACATTCTATTCAATTGGAACAGTCTTATACATTTGAAGACCTGCATGTCCCTAGAATTAACCCTCCTGTGTTATTTTAAAATAATCCAACTTCGTGTTGACTGAGACTGTTGTGCAGCAGTTCGTGTCATCGCCTCAGAGCTCCAGATGCAGGGATGGGAGTCCTGGCAATGAGGTGTTTCTCCCTTTCTAGATTGACAAGAAGACCATTTCTTTTTGGTACTGTGTTAATAAAAGCATGAATGCCATTGCCCTTCCAGTCTTGCTTGTATAGAGGTGGTTATGAATGAAAGTATGTACACTGCTCACAGAAATGAGAGGATATTCATTTTCATCAAAATAAAATATCCCTTAATTTTTGTCAGCAGGATATAATTTCTATGGGTCACCATGAATCAACAAACATTTCTTGCCAACTGTCAAAAGCTCAGGCTGGTGGAGGGGGAGAACAAGGAATGTTTTGTTTGCACACTCTGGGTACTTTGATGCCTTTTGATGGAGATTTGGACAGTAGGGTTTACTTAAGCATTGTGGCTGACCTCTCCCAAGATATCAGTCCAATAGACCAGGAAGAACTGGCTGTTCTGAGTAGAGGTGGACTGATCAATTATCCAGCGACATGAATTGGCCATATTTCAGCATGGTCTGCTGTGACCAGTGATCGGCCGATCAGTCTCATATTTCCGATATTCTGTGCCGGACTACACAAAACTGCACTTGTGACTCGAACAGCAGTACAAACAGCCACACCCATGAACGGCATAGCGTTTCGTCTAACGTTAATTCAGAATTCAGCTCAGTTGCTTGCATCTTGCTCTCGCTTCTCATTGCCTACATTTAGCTCATGGCTTCATGGGCTGTTTATTTTTGGGTTTTTGTGCATCTGTGATCTGTTTTGTGTCTGTCTCTCTTTATATTACTTGATAAGAGCTCATACTGCATGTTTTCCATTGTGTTGTACCATTTATGCATGGGATTTAGTATAAAAGTGTGTTTTTAGTGCATTACAGTAGTGATATATGACTTACTATCTTGGTATATATACTGTGCAAAAGCACAGAAGTGTGATGAGAATTCAGCATCTTTGCTTCTGCTTGTACTGACAGAAATAAAATTGTAAGCAACCGGTAATTTAAAAGATAAAAACAGAAATTGGAATGGCCAAGTGCATTGCAATCTGTCCATCACATATATACCAACTGCAACAAGCTGACTTATTTCAATATTTCTGCAGACACATATGCCATGACAAATTGCTGTGGTTCTGAACTGAAAGGAGGCCCAAGACGTTACTAGATGGGTGTCTCTAATAAAATGGTAATAATAAGGTATATCTTATGCTGACTTTATTTTAGAATCAGGTGTTTAGTTTGTTTCAGGGAAGTAACTAAACACTGCCATTCCTGAGTAAATGCATGTGTTGCAGAAGCTATGTTTCATTTATTCTCAACTGCACAGATCTTAAAAAACGTGTCTGCTGAGACTCGTCAATCAGCAGTTTATACCACCAACCCATCCGCCCTGAGAATTTCCTTCGTCATTCACACGTCATCTTTTCTATCCACTAATTAGTCAACAAAACCATAGCTAGTCAGAACTAGCAGAAGGAACTTCATTTTTTCTCTTGTATTTTATGATAACCATCTTGATTTATGAGGGTGCTCTGCCTCTTCAGAGAGAACACTGAACTGCAATATCAGTTAGTATTTGGCTATAAGTCACTACACATCTTACCATATTTTGACAAAACAAACAAAAAGTTTGTTAAGCTTGCAACAATGAGGCAACTTCTTGTCACTGCAGTTGGCAGGTGTTACTACCCCCTTCCCAAATATAACAGTTGTTTGTATGAATAATTAAAAATAATGATCTTGAAAGAAGGGTTATTTATATTGATGGGGTGAAGGGAGGAGTTGGAGGTCAGGCTCTTATGTTTCAGGTATGCTTCAGCCCATTGGCCTCTGAGTGAAACTACTTTTCCATAAATAGGAAGACTGGATTTTGTTCACCATCCGGGAATTCAATATAAACCTTCAGATAATGCCAGCATCCTAAAGCAGGTACTGTCTGCCTCACAAATTTATCTGCTGTTTGCTCCTCCAAACCTTGTTCTTCTTTTCAGAGGTGAGGGTCTGTGGTCTTGTTTTCTTCTCTGTGCCTCTATGCTTCATTGCAGCTCACCTTCCAGTGTTTGTGATGCCTTCGAGCCTTTTGGATTAGCACTTCTGTCATTGGGATTGTGCTGAATGGATTACTGCAGTTTTCTCTGCATAGTTGGTAGATTCTTAAGTGTTGGTGAATTATTTGGCTTTACTGTGCGGCATAGTATATCATTATCTACATCAATTATCAGTTATTATCAGTATATAATGTATATTATCAAACAATGTTAATATTTGCAGATTTAAATTCAGTATGGGATACCTAAATTAATAAATGTATGCTTGTTTATATACTAACATTTTTAAAAATCTGGTATTTCCAAATTAGAAAATGTGGTATGTCAGTGTTAAAATCTTGATATGTAAATAGGAGGCCTCATGGCATTTCTGGTTTGTATGTAGTGGACAGAACGAAGGTATTAGTCCTACTGATTTGATGCATTGAATGCAATGGGCTCTTTGTTCGTGAAAATGAGAACAACAGACAATTAGCACTTAATACTTGGACTATTAATACTTTCACTAAAACATTGTAAGAGAGGCTCCTGCATGGCATCTGTTTGAGTTAGATCCCAAATCAGTTAGCCAGTTAGACCACATTTCTTTTATAACTGTTAATATTCTTATGCATTTGGTTTTGTCATCAGTGACCACTTTCTGATCTTGAATATACAACAACTTTCATAAGCTGAATATAAAGATAAATCATAGCATGCTATAATTATATAGGACCTTGTTGTAGACTTCCTTCATTTGCACTGCTTTCTAATGTCCTACAGATTTCAGTGTCTTAGCCATCTCATGGCTGTTCTAGAAGGTTGGGTGGTCAGTGAAGTGGTGTCATATTTTTTGACAGTCATCCAGAGATAGTGTCTTTGAAGTCAATGGCCTGATCAATTTCACTCTTATACTTTAAAATAGCTTTTGATTCTCTTTAGTTGATTCCCAAGCTCTGAGCCAAAATCATAAATCCATGGCATGTAATAATCACCTATTATCTAATAGCTTTAGATAACTTAACTTTCTAGACCTGCCTAAGCTTTCTAATGCTAAAGTGGCTAGTAAAACTTGAGTGCAACAACCAAAAAGGTATTAAAATGTAATTATGGCAGATTCAGAAGAGAAATGTTGGTCTCAGTAACTGCAATTAGGTTAAATGTTAAGCATACCATGCTAAGCACAGAACAGTATTTAATTTAACCACTAAAACATTGAATTACATACAGCTGACTTTTTCAGTTGTTAAGCTATACATTGTACCAAATGTTTCACTGTGGTTTAGGGGCATTGAACGCTGCATTGGATTTTGCAAGTAAACATAATTATTAATATCAATTTTAATATAAATGTGTTATGGCTTATGTGATTTATTTAAAAAAAAAGACTTATCACTATCATATTTCTATATTAGTGTTAATAAGATGTTGATAAGGTGTTCTGTGTACGGATTTTCAGTAAGTTTGTTATTTTGTAGTGCTGTGAAACTCATCTGTCTCCCTTATTCAACAGGGTAAGGAAACAAATCCCAGCCAAAATGTCAGAGTAAGTAATAATAATAATACTAATTGTACTCTTACATGCATTTCCTACAGTTATGTTATATGCCACTGCTGTATGTATAAAATATTTCAAGATTCATTTATGCATTTGCAATTGTGTGAAGATAGGGGTGTGAATTCACTGTTTAAACACAAAAAAATATATTATAAATTCGAATGTTCTTCACTTCTTCACGTTTTTGATGATGCAAGAAGTTAATTGACATTTTAATGAATAGCTTCATCATTTCAATCTTGCATATTCAGGAAAAAGATGTCCTCAAGTCGCAAACATAATCTGAAGGTATAGCTTCCTGTTTATAGTTTCATTTGTGTATTACTTTTATTATTTTATTCTGCATTACCTTGTTTTGTTGTGGTTGGGTATGTGTTTTTTGCTGCTGCGGTTGTACAGTATTCTTTATCAGAAATGCTTTGAAATAACTGTCTCTCCTGTAGAGCTTGATGCTCTCCATTGCTAAAGGTTTGTTGGAGATTGAATCCAAGGAGAAAGAAAAGAAAAGGACAAGGTATATGGAGGAGACCTGTCCTCCTTTATCCCTGCCTAGTGGCATGCAAGCACTACAGGTGAACACACACTACTGGGATCTCAATAGATCTCCAGGTATCATTTTTACCTTAAAAAAGATGTACAACATTTACAGTAGATATTTTAAGCTAAAAAAGGTATTGAATTATTTTGTAATTAATTATTTATTTCTAATTATTATGCCTTTTTATGTGGATGTACTGTAAGAATATTCTGTTTTATAGCTCTTGCCTCACATCAAGAAAGTTTCGTGTTCAACCCCAAGAGCAGTCTAGGTCCTTTCTGTATTGAGTGTGCATATTCTAATGTCTGTGTAGGATTAGTCTGGACATACTCCCACAGTCTGCTTTTATATATATGTATACTGCTCACAAAAATTAGGGGATATTTCATTATGTGAGATTTGAGTTTGAAGTGTCCCCTAATTTGTATACAGTATATATATATATATAGTTTAGTCTAAAACTATTTTATACTTTATTTTATCTATTTACAGGAACTATGCAGAGAGCTACACCATAAAATTGACACTATTGATGAGGAGAGATATGATATGGAGGTCAAAGTTAGTAAAAGCTCTAAAGAGGTAAAGCTTACCCCTACACATAATTTCACTTTCCTAGATGTGCAACATACATGATTCTGTTTGTTGTTTATTTGGCTGCTCCTTTCGGTTGCTGTAGATTGAAGATCTGATGATTAAGGTTCAGGATCTGAAAGGCAAGTTTAAGAAGCCAGCTTTAAGGAAAGTGCGAATGTCCGCTGATCAAATGCTTCAGGCTCTGCTGGGATCCAAACACAAAGTGTCTCTGGATCTTAGGGCGAATTTAAAACAAGTGAAGAAAGAAGTCAAGGAGGAGGTGGGTGCTTAATGTGTGATCTTTGAGCTTAAATATTTTTGTGAGCTCCTTTTTGTCTATTTTACTGATAAACACATGATTACACTCATAGAAAAAAAAGTTTATTAAAGGAGTAATAATTGTATGTGGACAATTAACAATTACACTGTACCTCTGAAAGGTGGTTTTGTGCAGTTAAAAGCTGTTCAAAATTCTGGTTCTTGTTGACTACTTGCAACATATGGAACCTCTTTGTAGATGCTGGGACAATAAAGGCTTAGCAATTAAAGGCACTTCACTAGCAATTAGATGGTTGTAAGTTCAGATCCTAGTTCCACCATGTTACCACTGTGGCAATTTCCTGAAATATATAATTTGGTTAAAGGTCCTTAATAATGGATGATAAATGTAAATGTACAGGCTAAATTGCATGTCTACACATACATTTTTCAAAACTCTAGTTTTTATTATAGTATCCTTTTAGGACTGACTTATTTATTTACATAGACACACTAGGTATTCTCCCAAATTCACAACCCTTGAACCTAAATGCTCCCAGGTCTTCAATCCTAGCAATAAAGGCAATTCATTTGACTTAGTTTCCATATAATTTATTGTCATTTCAAATGCCTGTCTGTGTTGCAGGACAAGGAACTGCGTGATGTTGGTGACTGGCGTAAAAACATTGAGGACAAGGCTGGCATGGATGGCAGGAAGAAAATGTTTGAGGCTGAGGCTTAAGTTTGCACAAGGAATCTATTTTCTAATGCCTTCCCTGCTGTTCATTGGTATTAGTCACAAAATGAAGGTTAACATTTGGACAAAATCACTGATATATGTTGATCATATCAAAGAAAAACGCTTTACATACTTTAATAGGACAGGACTTGGACTTTTCGTTTTGTTTGCTTATGAAGGACTTCACACAGCATGTTTTGTTGGTAACTATATTTTTACAATCTATTAATAAATGGTTAAGTATTGCATTTCCTATATGTCCTTTATTTATGGCAGGTTGTAAATGGATTACTATAGGATCTGCCTGATTCTGATTTCTTATAACATTTGAAACATTTCCACCACAGTATCTCTGACAAGTTTATATTTTTCTTATATTAACTAAGACTGGATTTCCTTCGAATTGCCTCCTTAACATTTGTATCCAATTTATAGTCCCTTAAGGCATTGGTTCAGTATTTAATCTATTATGCCATGATGGGAACCTAAAACACATCTCATGAGCAGACCTATGGTACACATGTGTAGGCCACACTTGAGCCACAGATGCAGAATCACTGAAAAATCACTGTCTATCCAGGTTTTGCATCAGTATGTTTTCTACAGCATGTTTTACTGAAGCAGGTCAGCATTACTCATTGTAAGAATGCTACTTTAATTAGGCTTTTTGTAATGCATTGTGAGGTTGTTATGATAGATTGAAAGGAAAGTCAGTGCTGCCATCAGATTTTGCAAATATTCAGTTTCCTGTTTAAGGCAAGACATATTGTTCTTATCTATTACTGATCAGTAATTACAAAACGAACATTTTCTAGAACCCTTATGAAGATTTAGTAGTCTTCCACTCTTGGAAGCCTGTGGTCAGCATCTCACATAAGGACCAAATTAATAAATTAAAGATGATCAAGCTTTATAATAGGGATGGTTTATTTATACTGAAGGCTAAGAAGGAATAGTACCGTATTTCATGACCTTGCCAGCCCATTGGTTTGGTTAGTAATCCATTTCCATAAAGAGAAAGTAGGATTTACAGAGAGATCAGACAATGCAGTATATAACATCTTTGCACTTCAGCTGTCTGTCTTTGCCTGACAATTGCTCATCATCAGCCTTGTTCTTCTCATCTGTCAGTGAGGTGAGAGCTGCTTGTTCATTTTATTTTGTTCTGATCCATCTTGTAAGATTTCACATTATTGTTGCTGATGCTGCTATGTGGATGCATTTATTGTTGCAAATATATGAGACTGAGGCGTTGCATATAAAGGTTATCATTAACCATGTCAGCCATTTTGGCATATAATTGTTATTTGGCATTAATAATTACTTTGCTAGAAATTTAAGCTATTCAACATACATAGATGCATGAACAGTCTTAATTTATTGAATGAAGGTTTGGTGTTTTGGTAAAGAGTGGTCAGAGAATGCCAGGGTCAGTCTTTTGATATACAGTCTGATGATGTGGCACGTTGAAAGGCAACACCTCCTTCAGTCATAAATTTAGAAAATGATACTTCAGTGTTTTTCACTTCTTGTCAACACCAACATGCCATCATGTGTAATGGACAGTTTACAATAGGGGCTAATTTTGCTCCTGGGTTAAGCATCAGAATGCTAAGAAGGTGTTTGTGGAGTGTAAATTAAACGAATCCATCTTTCAGTAAAACTATCTTTCTATACATTTTGTTCAATCTGTCTTTCTAAAGTATGTTTTTATAACTATCAGTAGATTACAGTTCAATTCAAGTGTAAAGGTATTCCATTTTCTGGTGTTCTTCAGCCATACATACACGTTCTAAGAAAAGACTTCTCCTGTAAAAATAGTGGAAGGGTTTAAGTGATCTGACAACTGTCTTCACGGTTTTCTAAGCATGTAGTTAAGAAAGGAGGCACTGACCAGCTGACCAGCTGAGGGCACTGCTGCAGTTAAGTCAGTCATCTGTCATACAGTTGGTCTAATCCATTTCCACGCTTGGATAAATAAAGACTAAGAAAGGAATCAGTTGTGAAGGGAATAAAGGACATGCAGTTATTTTTGATCTCTGCTCTAATGTCTTGGCCATCTCAAGGATGTTCCATAAGGTCAGCTTGTCTCTTGGGCATGTCTACCAGTTGTGGTGTCACATTGCAGGGACCTCACTAAGAAAATATCAGTCAAGGAACAATTTGGTCCTATACTGCCTCATCAGATTTAGGATATGTGTTTGGAGCATTTGCTTGTGACACTTAAAAGTCCCAACAAAATTTTATTTGGCATTACCTGGATGAACATGCTGCACAATTTCAATAAATTAATAAATAAACAGACTCTGTTTATCATGAAACAGACTCTTAAAAAAGATTCTGAAATACAAGACACTATAATAAGCTATTGCTATTGTTTTGTTATTTGAGAAGCCAGGGATTAACAAATATGAGTTAGAATTGCACATTAGGTGTTTGTTGTATTTGTTTGTCAAAAATGTGTCATGATCTGAAAAATTAGGCAAACTTCCGTTGCTTGATTGGATAAACTTTCCAGTGATGATAGTTCATAATGATAATGTTTTATCCCTTATTTTGGATGTCATGTTTAATTTGGACCTTTTTTAATGACAACTTGGGACCAAATGTTAAAAATATTGATAACATAACATATGGTATTAATTAAGAAAGTACTTTTATACAATTCACACATCTATGTTACTCTCTTCAGGCTACACAACCAAACAGCTATGTCTGAGTAAGTAGCAGTTTAAATCAGTACCATCTAATGAATCAGTGCTAATAAAATATGTCTAAGAACCTGCTGGTACAAAAACTAACAATTAATCAGGACAGTATCAGACACACCTATTTATTTTCTAACAGGAACAAAAGAATGTCCATGAGTCGGAAACATGCCCTAAAGGTAAACACATTTCTTCGTTTTTGAATGTGTCATATAATCTGCAAATGAGACTAATAGCAAAGCAAATAATTAAACAATCAGAGTCCGCTAAGAATAGATTGTGACATATTTGTATAATATAGGAAAGAACAAATCCACAAATACAATATCTTTCCATAGAGTTTAATGCTCCAGGTAGCAAGGGACTTGTTGGAAGCTGAAGAGAAAGATAAATTGGAGGAGAGGAAGAGATATATGGAAGAACATTGCCCACCTCTTTCTTTGCCCTTCAGCAAGGTGGAATTACAGGTAAAATCCAGAGAATATGTGTGATTTTAATTACACCCTGCAAGCAAACAGAACATTGTTTGTTCTGTCTCCATTTTAGCTTCCTCAACCTTGTTTTATTTTGGCTTTAGAGAAGTTTCCTCTAGCTACAGACCGGTGTGTACTAGGAGTTCTATATTTCTTTACACACACACATACAGGCACAATGCACACACAAGATAACATCTGCTAATCACATTCGGCCTACACATCATTCTGGCCTAGGCAGAACTATGAAGGTACATTATACAAATGCTAATCATACAGGCTCTGTTGATGTGAACTGGGATCAGTAGGTGGGTGTGTTAGAATGAAGTGACATGAGTGAAATGAGTGACATTACAGGAGGGAAGCTTGTTGGGAAATGGAGTCTGAAATTGACAGGGTCGTTACAGCAACTCTTTTGGTTTGCAGATTCACAACTATTATGAACTTCTCAATCCACAGCAGTGTTAAACTCTTGAATAAAAAGAATGTACTATTTACCTCACAGCTGAGGTAAGCATATTTAATTGGGTAGAACAATTTAATTATCACACTAAGTAAACTTTTAATATTTATAAGACTAGAATAGATTACAACAGAATAGAATGCTTTTACTATCACTATACTCACGTAGAATGAAATTAAAAGCCACTTGCAAACATGTACGAACTATCTTTCCAATTCAAAAAGGGATTAGTGGTAACTGCCGTGGTAACTTTCAACAGGTCAGGTTACTTTTATTAGTTTGATTAGTTAAATCTGATATACCATTAGCTATATCTATATATAGTTATACCATATACCATAGTTTAATTTCAAATGGTAACACATATGGCTTTGCTTTAATTGTGTTTGTTTATATTTTCAGGATTTATGCAAAGAACTACATAAAAAGATTGATATTATTGATGAGGAAAGATACAATCTTGAGCACAAAACCAATATGGCCGCAGAAGAGGTATGTTGTCTTATTATTATTTCTTCCTCTTTTATTATTGCTGTATTTTTATATTATTGTAAGCCTAGTGTAAATATTGCAAATTTTCTTTTCTCTAAAGGCATCTTTATTTTAAATCATTAGTGTTTATTCTTTGTGTAAAGGGGCGCAACTGTAACAAATGAAATTTCCATCTGGGATCAACAAAGTATTCTGATTGATTATGATTCTCTAAGGTGTATGTTTATCATTTTAGTGTGCCGATGATGTGTGTTCTCTTCTGTAATGACCTTACCTGCCTCCAGGTGAAAGACATGCATATAAAGATTATAGACCTCAAAGGCAAGTTTAAGAAACCTCCTTTGAAGAAAGTGCGTATGTCAGCTGATGCTATGCTTCAGGCACTGTTGGGATCCAAGCACAAGGTAAACCTGGATCTGAGAGCCAATCTGAAACAAGTGAAGAAGGAGGTCAAGGAGGAGGTGGGTTTTCTATGCATTTTATTGCTAGTTCTCTTTTAAAAGGGTCTCTATTGCACTAATCCTCGTGCCTCTGTATCCCACTTCCCAGCAATATGTGGTAATTAGAAGTCAATAACCATTTAAGTAACCATCAGTTTTTCATTCAACCATGTGACATGATCCAACATGTCTTTGTGGTAGGAATTGTATGCACCTGGGTGTTAGTAAAGAACAGCTCCAGGGGTTTGGGGATAAGCTTTGGTCTTGACTTATTGATTTCTAAGAATCTATGTAATTTATTTCACAGGATAAAGAACTGCGTGACGTTGGTGACTGGCGTAAGAGTATTGAGGGCAAGGCTGGAATGGGTGGAAGGAAAAAGATGTTTGAGTCTGAGGCCTGAGTGGACAGAAAGGGGTTCATCACTTATTTACAATGTCATACAATTGTGTAACAAGATGTGATATTCTCTGGACACTTTCTCAGTGTTATAGTGTGATATATGACATATGTGTTTGACATCAATAAATGCATTGTTATATGTTGCTAACGCAAATTTTACAGAATGAATGGCTCTACCATTAAATTTGCACACATTTTCTTTTATTTGACAAAGGTTGTTATTCACATTCATTGTTATTTGTGTCATTCCAGTTATTTGTAGTTCTGACAAAGCATGCCTGTAATTTACAGTAATTATCGAAAATGCGTGACAATATATGTGTTAAAGCCAAATAAAGATTTAGATCAGATTACTTTTTTCTGGGATAAGTGACATCTGAGCCTAAATACATTAATTTACTGAGGTTAAACAGCACTACTTCTGATAGCCAACTGTAAAACAAATGTAGCATAAAAGTACCTTTTGGACATAAACCCTGAATTGAAGGATAGCACCAAGCATGGTACTTCTGAACATAATTAATTACAGAAACCTATATGTGTTTCATTCTCACATTGTTTTAGTGATCAGTAAAGACCTGTACATGCAAGTGCATAAGACTGTAAATCATCTCACACAAGAGCATTTACTAGATATATAAGCTGTAAAATAAGAAAAACATCTTAAAGGTGGTGTATTTATACTGATGTTGGAGGGAGGGGTTTGCAGCTAGAGTTTCAAATACATGCTGATCTATTGGTCTGAGTGGGACACCAAGTCCTTAAAGAGAAATGCAGTGTTTTGCTGAGCCATCATACAATGTCATTAAAACCCTCATGGTGTTTCAGAAGCTTGTGACAGTCTCGGTGGATGCTACTTGTTGGCTTGCTGTCTCCTAGGTGAGAACTTCTGCTCTATCTCTCCCAAATCCTTTTTTGTCTTGGCTTTAACAAACATGTGGATTCTATGTTTTTGAACAATATTTTTTTCCTGCCATGGAAATTTTTACACATATTCCCAGGAACCCGTTGAAAGCAATGGCAGATACAATTTTTGTCTGCTAAATTCCAGCTCAGTCATTTATCTGTATATGTAGCTGTGGTAACTATACAGTGTGAAATGCAATAATAAAGACATACATACTTTATTATTGTCTTTATAGCAAAACTTACCTAAATACAAAATACATCAATACATTAACAAATTAATTATTTTGATTGTTTTACTAATCTATGTGGTTTTTAGGGCATGGGTTGCGCCTAGTCTGAAATGTAATAATACTTAATACAAATGTAATGCTAGCCCTGATGAAGTTCAGACTAATTACATATCTAATTATTCATATCAAGTAAGATTCTATTGATGCACAATGTGTACTTAAGACTGTTCTTGGTTCGCTGATTAAATAATAACTGATATGCAATAACTCTTTTAGTTTTGTATCAGTCTATTCAATTTTGCAGTCACGACCGTGTGGTCTGCGATTTATGAAAAGATTATTCAACATTCTGAAACCTTACTCTTTTGCTGTAGGTCACTGACAGATGTTCTTACTTAGTTTGTGTTTTGTCATATATAATTTTCAGTGTATGTCAGTCTCTAAAATAGTATGTATAAAATATATATATCTCCATCTGTTAAACACTCATATTAAGCTCATTACATTTAAGTAGCAGTGAGCTTCTTCCTGTTGCAAAGCTTTAACTCTTATATATAGATAATATTTGTCCACGTTTTAACCCCAAAGAGGGATATGATGCATATTTTATATCACTGCTTTATGTATGCTTGGTTGAGAGTTTGTCACTAGATGTCATGCGAATGAAGCTTATATCAAATGTCAGAACTGATAGCACATGCCAACATGCTCGAAGATATATGTATATACGAAGACAAGCAAATGCCATAAAAGGGATAAGAAGTGGACAGGTGGGTGTTAACATATACTAGCTAACTTAATTTAGAAGGGATTTTTATTCTTCCTGTAGAGGAATTATATTGGAAGGAAATACTAAGGATGTAAAGGACAACTAAGATTAGCACAAGTCTTTTTGGCCTCAAGAGAAGCCAAGCATGACTTGAATGATTAAAATAAATATATTTGCCCTAAGAATTGTCTCATTCAGTGTAGTCTCTCACTCGTGTAAATACTTATACTAACATTTATAGTTGTAAGACATATGAAATAAAGAAACATTGCTTTGTTTACAGCTTTTTAAACAAATGTAACATTTTTACAGGGATCTGAACCAAACAAGAAGTCAAGATGTCTGAGTAAGTCCCCTATGTCAGATCATCCTTCTAGCAAAGGAAGTGTAACAGCAATGATATTTCTGGCATAGCATATTATGTCTGTTATAACAGCATCATGACATTTTAACATGTCCTTTTACCTTAAATAGCAGTATCCTTTATGTAATTACATTAGACACTATACATATTTCTAATGTCTATTATTCAATTTACCTACCAAATAGAAAAAAGATGTCCTCAAGTCGGAAGCATCATTTAAAGGTTAGACTATCTGGATTGTTTCCAGTCATATTACAATATAATACTCCAATGCAAGTAACATTTCCTTGTGTAATACGATGTAATGTTGTATTTGCATTTGCAGAGCTTGATGCTGTCCATTGCTAAGGGTCTACTGGAAGCTGAAGTAGTTGCAATCGAGTCTGCAAGGAAGACATATATGGATGAGACATGCCCACCTCTGGACCTCCCTGGATCTCTGGCAGACCTTCAGGTAACTGTCTATACATTAACCTTTTCATTATAGTATGATACTAGATGCATGATGATACATTACATAATGTTTGACTGAGTGTCCAAGCTATTGAAGATTGAGAGTTCAAGATAAAACAACCTGTCCTTAACTCTGATGCGAAGCGTTTGCATTCTGTCCGTTATGATGAGGCGTTCTGGGAACATCCTGCCAAATAAATCAGCCTACTGCATGGCTTCCCTCTGACCAATTCTTTGCCCATAGCAGGCTGTAATTGTACCTGGTGTTAGTGTCTTAACTGCAAGTACTGCAGCCACCATGTCAAGTCTCTGCCTGAGGCACCAGATTTGATGATCCTGAATTCTCCTAAATTCTTTCTCTAAAATGCACCCATAGGACACCTGTTTGAAACACCATCTCGTGTTGTTATGTGTGCCCTTTGAGCTCTCTGGGCGTGTCTTTGCTCCTGAAGCTCATGTGCACTGCCCCACTATTCTGGCCCTCTGCATTTTAGCCTATCACTAAGTGAGTTCTGTCCTTTTTTTTCTTCATTTTCCTGTCTTTGTTGACACTTTAGTGACCTACCAACATGAAGGTCAGTGTCAGGTGATCCACGTCATACTACATGGCTTCCCTCTGAGTCTTGTCTCTTCCATCATCAGGCTGTAATTGAGTCATGTTCTTTTTGTATATAAGCCTCCCATCCTGTTCTCTTACTTGTCCTGGTCTCATTTTATGTCTTGCTCTTTTGCTCTTTTGTCGCGATTTGTGTTTTCCTTTCTCAAAATTCTGATTTTCCTGCACATATCTTAGTTTTTTATGTTGGTTCATCTTGTGTGTTTCCTGTTTACTGTTGATATTAGCTATTGCTGTTGATATTGTATGTTAGCAATAGCACTTTGATTGTAGTGTCCCTCGAAAGCTTATACCATTTATTTAGCCTTGTTAGCATCTCTGTTTATATTAGCTTTGTCCTTGTGGTAAAGGACAGTTTATGATTTGCACGCTTGTGTAAAACATGTCATTTGAATTAAAAACGGATTTCAGGAGCTGTGCAAGAAGATCCACTCAAAGTTAGACAAAGTCGATGAGGAACGGTATGACCTGGCCAGCAAAGTGACCAAGTCTGACAAAGAGGTACAGTAAAATTGTTACAAAAATTGTGAAACTAAAGTTTTTAAAAAATCGGAATACATTATATTTATTGTTTCCTGTAGAAAATCAATTACATTAACTGTGTGCATGCAATAGATTGACGATCTGAAGATTAAAGTTCAAGACCTTCAGGGCAAGTTCAAGAAACCAGCTTTGAAGAAAGTACGTATGTCTGCTGACTCCATGCTTCAGGCTCTTCTCGGCTCCAAACACAAAGTGAACCTGGACTTGAGGGCCAATCTGAAACAAGTGAAAAAGGAGGTTAAGGAGGAGGTGGGTAGATGCTATTTAAAACTGAGTCAAATAAATGTAAATGGTGTAATGGTTATGGTACTACTGGCATTTAATAGCAGCAAGTTGAGTGAATAAAATAAATATGTTAGTTATAAAAGCCTGTTTAATAATGACTTAACAATTATCTTTTTTTATTAAAATAGTTCATATGCCAGGGTAGGGCAGTTTATAACATGTTGGACTAGGGCTCAGAAGGTCCAGGGCTTAAGTCCCTGCACTGCCAAGTTCCCACTGCTGGGCTCTTAAACAAGATCCACATTTGCTTGTACTGTAAATTGAAAGACTGCATCAAATATAAGTCATTTTGAAAAACAGGGTCTTCTAAATGACCTAATGTCTCTCTTCTATTGCCACTGTAGGAGAAAGAAACAGTTGGTGACTGGCGTAAGAACATTGACGAAAAGGCTGGCATGGATGGCAGGAAGAAAATGTTTGAGACCTCCTAAATTGCCCTATAGCATGCTGCAGCTGATTGCTTTAACTAGAAAGCAGGCAGCAGCCATTTGAAATGTATTCTGTGGCCATATGATAAATAGTCCATAATTGTTTTGTATATGATCTGAAGTTATTTCTGTCTGCTTGGCAGCAAGTATTGTATCAGCCTGATTTAAGTGAAGTTCACTAAATAAATGTCACCTGAAATGTAATGATTCTTGTAGTTCTTTTGCACCTATGCTGTTGGTTTCAATGGGTTACTCACATATCGTGTCCAAGGCAGAGTTAATGATAATGTAACATTCTTCTTCCTACTGGTAGCACATTGTTTAATTATATTAGCAATGCGAATACAATAATACTATATTGAGTGATAAACTTTTTATTTATTTTATTTTATATGAACCTTTGCATATAACCTATACAAAATGCTGTTAAATGTCAATAGCAGCAAAATGAGTGACTTCAGTAAGTTGGAGAAGGTCTCGTTAATCATGACCTTGACAGCTCCTCAGGTAAGTTTGTGACCTCATCTGTCTCTTTAATTTACATTACAATTGACAAATTTGAATTTACAAATTTACAATTGACAAATGTCTTTCAAAGAATGCCATACCATGTGTCTAAGCTTTTTATTGCATGCTGTCATATACAAGGGTAGAACAATTTTATGTCTTGTTGGTGAGGTCAGCTTATGCATTAAAAATCTTTCCATATGACTTAGATGACAAGCTGAAAGTAATGGATACTTATCATTTATTGGTTGTTATAGTGTTGTTAATTATTTTAACAGTGCTTTCGAGATGAAGCAGAAGGAAGGAAATCCCAAAACTACAATCAAACGCAGAGAAACCGCGACATCTACTGGTGTGGAAAAACAGGTATGACTGACAAGGCTCGGTTCCTAACAACCAACACGTCAATAAAACAAAATACAAATGAAGTAAAAGATAAAAGAAGAAAAAGTAAGCATTCCGTTTGTGTATGTATTACGTATAAAGTATTTGTGACAGATTCAGTTATATAAAATAAGCAACTGAAGGCAAAAAAACTTGTCAGTGTGGACTTGGACCTTGCTTGCAGGCACCAGGGCAGAATCAGTGGGGTGTGCTAAAGATGATGCTAAAATGAAATTTAAGTGCATAAACAAACCCATGTTATCTTCACAGTTAAAACAGCCTCAGTTTTCCCTGTTGAATGGAACATTCACAGTAATTTTTTGTCTCCCATATGCATAGTTTGCTGGATTTAAATGTGCATTTACGGTATTTAGCAGATGCCCTTATCCAGAGCGACTTACAAAAGTGCTGGATGATTCCCATTTGAATTAAATCAGATGGGCTTTGCATTTATAACTCATATACCAGTCCATTTGAAATGTTGTTTTAGAATCAATTCAATCTCTTGTTGGCACATAGTAGTTATCAGTTGACTCTGCCTCACTCAGTCAAACAAGAGAAATAAAACATTAGCTTATTTTCCGTATGCAGCAATTTTCTAATTCTTAAAGAATATTTGATTATATGGTCAATCTCAGATGACCTGCCCACTGTTATCATAGTGTCTGTAATTTTTTTTCTAAATAAAATTATTATTCTTACAGCAAAATTTGTCTGACATACAAATTTAATTTCAGTGCGTAATTTGCCACAATTGCATGTACTTGTATGTACAAGTAATACAAATAAACGTTAAAATGATGTAATTGCACAGGAGTAGCTCTTAGTTTCTACTATGTGACTAAAGCTTACCTAATATCTCCAACAGCATAAATAACAAGTGAAATATACTTTTGGCATGGACTGGAAAAGGTTCTGAATGTAGGCAACATCAATGTTCAGCTAACAATGTATTACCCCACAGGTATTTATAGGCCTATTATCCTCATGCAACACCATCTCATCTGAGCTTGGATTTACTATTACCGCAAACGCACAAGTTAACTAATTTTCAAATCAGCCAGTTATTTCTCAAATATCATGGCTCATGCATTATTACTGGCAAATAGATTAAACTTACAGCATAGAGATTCATTATAGATTACAGCAATATGTTCGTTAGTAGATCACTTGCAAACAAATCATAGAAATAAGATCTTTTGGAAATCGTAGAAAAAAAGCTGACAGTAGGTTCCCCCTTCGAGGGCAGCTTTTAGAGCATTATTGACCCACCAAGCTAGAATAATAATTACAAGTAGATGAGGTCAGGAGTGCCCCTGTAATTGTCCTTCGAAAACTGGTTGCGTTTAAAAGGTCGAGAAAATGTATACCTTTATTTGCCATGATTCTAACATTCCATTTGTAAATGTCAGGCTTGTGATTGTAAGTACAAACAGATGATTAAGACTGAAATCTTAAGAGAGTTTGGTGAAGCTGAAATTCTGTTTAATCTTGTGCACATTGAAACAACTATCTTAAATCCTTCCTTAAGTATGTTGCATTAAATTAAATTACATAAGACTTTTAATTTAATTATATTATTAGTATTGGATTATTTTATGAATAGGAACATTTTGAGTAGAACACAGGGAGTCTGTTCTTTCTTACTAATCTCCTCTCCTGTTGAACGAGACTTAACCCTAACCCTAACCCTGGTCCTAGACAAATTTGCTAACATCACAGATCAAATCACAGCAGTGGTGCTAATCAAATCATTCTGAACTTACATTTGGGTTCTTACCTCATGTAAACAATTTCTGATTGTGATATTTTAGAACAGTGCAAGCCCACTTCTTAGAGCTTTATGGATGAAATGATGTATAGCTGAGGTGATGTATAAATCTAAATGATCTTTTGTCAATTCCCAACTTACTGGAATTCATATTATGGTTGCTGGAATCAGTTATTGTTTTTGTGTTAAATTTTGTGCTTGTTTAATTAAAAAAGAGAGTCTGCTCTCTGCTGACTTGACTATTTTAAACCAAGTCATTAGCAGAGATTGGATGGTGTGTATATTTCTGGAGATTGGCAGACTAATGGCTTTTGCTACATCACCATAAACAGGGTGGGAGGTATTCTGTGTTACAGGTCCATGCCAGCCTTATATACAGATGGAAACCTCTTACAGGGTGACAGTGGTTTGCTTTCCTGAACCATTCTTCCAACAAGGCAGTCTTACTGACACAACTTTTCATATAGGTGAGAACGTACTGCATTGCACACACTAAATGCACGTTATAATCATTTGGTTTGCGTGGATTTTCCTGTTGCTCATTATTGCAATGTTTGGTGATATTGGCATGGCCTGAGGATGGTATATAACAACAAACCTTTCCGTGTACGCAAATATAAAAACAAGGTAGAAGAGTGTTTGTTTAAGCTTTAGCTATATGGCTTATAATTATGTATAGTATAGTATAGTACAGTATACGGCAGAAAAAGAGGCTGTCTAACATAAAACACTGAAACATGATAAAAAGAAAATCTGTATTAATATAATTATTTGCAAATAAAACATTTAGATTGCAGTATTCAGTATTTAAGTTGTGCCTTATCTGTTGTTTTCACAATATTGGGATATAGTATCTCATATTATTATGAATATTAAATAGGACTAAGAATGAATTTTGATTAAAAAAATATGTCTGTCATATTTTAGGCATATTTACAAAATGTGTATATTACAAAAATGTACACATTAATGGTTAAGATTGAGCTTTTGGCTAAAATTCAGTGATATTCATAGAAACTTGTAATACAATACATAGAACTGTAATTTGTGCCTAGAGTAAAGATTTATTATTGTATTTACAAGCTGCAGTAGAAATATTAGATGTCGCTGGCCCTGCTTCAGTAGGCTAAGTAGATTAACATATGTGGCCCTGAGATACTAAATATGTACACGTCAATCTGAAACGCCTAGAATATAGTTGATGCCATACGATAGCTCTTGATTAATATTAGACAACTAGAAATTAAATTTTAGTTTATGGTGGTACTGTATATTCATAGCTTTTTTGCAGAAGCTGAGTGTGGACTTGCCCCTGGAGTAATGCCCCTGGCTTGGTGCACTGCAGAACACTTGTCATACTGGTGCACAGGGATAAAACCATAGATCTCAATGAGCTCATTATGTTGCAACCTATGAAATATTTTCATTTATGGCATTTAGCATATGCCCTTATCCAAAGCGACTTACAACTTATACAGTTTTACAATTCAAGCAATCATGGATTAAGGGCCTTGCTTAAGGACCCAACTGTGGCAGCTTTGGGCAGGGGTGGACTTTGAACCCTGGACTATCACAAGAGCTTCACAAAACAACACTTCAGTATTTACTAAAGGACAAACAAAAAGAAACATTAATGGAAAAATTTAACAACTGAAATCTGGGTTTTCTTATGTACAGACGGTGATTAAAAGAAAGCACCAAGATGTCTGAGTATGTATATGATTTGATTTTATTGTAATAATAAACTTACATACTTTTAGGCACCCTACACTGTACAGTCTATACACTACAATAATTTGTACACACATTTATTTCATAGGAAAAAGATGACATCGAGCCGTAAGCATCATCTTAAGGTAAATATTTCATTTATCTCTACTACCATGGTTATATTTTAATGTAAATATAGCTTCTGATCATATGCATATACCTTTTTAAAATTTATATCACTGTATATTAGATGTACATTGACTACAACAAAATAGTTTGCATTTATTTAGTAAGTATTGTATTATGTGACATCCAGATCATTCTTTTCACTTTCAGAGCTTGATGCTAGGCATAGCTAAATCTCTGCTAGAGAAGGAGGCTGCACAGTCTGTAGCTGACAAGGCTGCTCACATGGCACAGAGTTGTCCTGATCTCTCTTTGCCCAGCTCAATGCAGGAACTACAGGTGCAAATTCTTCATTCTTAGAAAGAATTAAAAAGTCATAAAATACAAGAGATTGTGGAAAACCATCTCGAATACAGTGATCTTATCACATAGTACTGAATCCTAAAACTGTTAAGAATAGGGATTTCGATTTTTCCAAAGCCTGAGATTTACAGTACCATTTATAAAGTTCTTACCGACATCTACTGATTCCAATGCATATACATTGCTCACAAATATTAGGGGATATTTCATTAGAGACTATGAAATATACCTAATAACATGTAATACCTTCAGCTAATTTCATATCCGACAGGTGAAATTCAATTTGGCATGGGGACTGGAAACTTTCCTGAATAGGTGACATCAAATTTCAGCCACTCTTGCATCGAAGAATTGTGCAGTTCATTATCAGGCATACACTTGCCCTTTGGCATGCCCAAATCACTCATTTTGCCAGTCATTAACATCTGCTTTGCAACCCACTTTTCACATTGAGACAGTCACTGCACTGTACCACCTCTTCTCAATCTATGAATCCGCTGCACCCCTAGCAGGTAATTATTGATCGATCATCCACTTGCAATGCCATTTGCAGGAGTCTGAGGTTACTTCCACCTTAAGCACGCCACTGTATTTGTGCTGGGAATGATTCCCCATTCAGCCAGTCCACTTGATCGCCATCCGATAGGCAAATATGCTACTTCAACCTAGGCTCTATAGAATATTGATTAGATGATAATAATGAGATAATGGAGAAGGTAGTGATTGTGTAATGCAGTAGTCTTTATTGTTTGAATATTTAGTAAATGTGCCACAGATACAAAACATGCATTTCCTATATCGCCGAAATGTGAATTATGGTGTCTCTTATCCCAGTCTGAATGCAGAAAATGTTGATCTGAAGATCTCGGTGTACTTTTCTGCATAAATGGGGTCAACACAGAAGTGTAAATTACCATGACAGACCTTTGTGGCCTTTTCATGTTTGGTATGGAACACACATTGTCCATTGTTTCCAAAAACTTTAAGCAATACTTCATCTGACCTTAATGCATATGGTCCATCCTAGATTCCTATAAGCCCAGAGAAGACAATGCTGCTTCTGCACATGGCTTTCATGAGACTTCAATTTGGCACAGTAAAGTTTTATGAGGAAATTGTTAATTTTACTCCATTCCAGTGTTTAACAAAGAAAACAGTTATATTCTTTGTGAAATTTCAACAACACAGTGAATGTTGAATTTACTGTGTTAATAGGATCTTTGCAAAAAGCTGCATCAGAAAATCGACACTGTTGATGAGGAAAGATATGATTTGGAGGCCAAAGTGAAAAAAGCAGACAAGGAGGTATGTTGCTTGGGTGTGAAAGAAATGAAACATGATGTGTATGGGGTTTAAAATAATTATTTTAACAGAGGTTATGTGTCTGCAGATTGAAGATCTAAAAATTAAGGTGGTTGATCTAATAGGAAAGTTTAAGAAGCCTGCTCTGAGAAAAGTCCGCATGTCTGCTGATCAGATGCTTCAGGCTTTGCTGGGCTCCAAACACAAGGTGTCTTTGGATCTGAGAGCAAACCTAAAACAGGTGAAGAAAGAGGTCAAAGAAGAGGTGGGTAGTATACAAAACTTATACAATTCTGGTTTGTGCATGTCATTTTCTAAGACACATCATTTGTACTCCTGTGGGACTGCAGTGGCACAGCTTTTAAAGTACTGGACAATCGGCCAGAAAGCCAAGGGTTCAAGCCCCAGAACTGCCAATCTGCCACTGTTGGCAACTTGAACAAAACCCTTATAGCGCATTTGTTTGTATTGTATCTTGAACCACTGTATCATGGTTCTTTGGCTAAATGACAAAGTGCAAATGTTTTACCCTTATTATAATGTGCAAATAAATGAATGTCCAAACCACATGCATATTTTTGTGTTCTATAGGCTGCAGAGGTAGGCGACTGGCGTAAGAACATTGAGGACAAGGCTGGCATGGGTGGCAGGAAGAAGATGTTTGAGGGCGAGTCTTAAATTTATGGCAATTTCTTTGTTTAGTTAAATCGAACTCTCTTTGTGGTTTCTCCTGGAAAGTACTTTGCAATACATTGATTGTTCATGCAAGCACCATCACGTTTGTTTCATGCAATGTGTATATAAAGAGGACATGTATGTCTTTGTAGTCACTACCATTAAATAAATTATTCTTATGGAATGAAAAAAACATTACTGTAATCCTTGTTTGGTATGAATCTTTAATTTATTTCTTTTAGTTTTTTGATACTAGACATGTCTTTATGTTTGTGTGTATTCCACTTAACAGATTTTAGATGACCACTGGAGGTCACTAAAAGTTCTGACTAATTGAACTCCCTTCTTTAGTGCTAGCTCATATCTGTCTTATCCCATTTTAAATTCTGGCCTCTTTTTACACTGCAGAATGTCTCTATTCTAGCCTCTTTTTCTCCTCACTGCATAATAACAATAACAATAATAATAATAATAATAATAATAATAATAATAATTATTATTATTATTA